>JAHLWZ010000626.1:33969-125396 GCA_020536535.1 Pelomyxa schiedti | reverse complement strand
AAAGGGAAAAAGAAATTTATTTATTTATTTGTTGCCAGCCTGGCTCCAAAAACCCTCGCCGACGGCTCACCATCACCATCCATCCCGGTCCACCGCGATCCATCCCGCTCCATCCCCCTATCCCATCCCGATGCATCGCGGTCCACCGCGATCCATCTTTGTCGATCCCAGAACATCGCACCGCCGGTCACCGGAGATTTTAGCTAAAGGGTTAAAATCTCTGGTTTGTGCAAGGCAGTCATAAAAAAAAAAAAAAGCGTAACACAGAAATGCCTTGCTGTACGGTATGGCAGCTATGACTAGATCTGGGTTTTTTTATTGTTTTGATTAACTCGTGCTGTCTCATGTATCGTTTTAGTTTTTGTTTCCTTTTATTTTGTTCCCCCAATTTGTGCTCAAAAACAGGAAAAAAATGAATCTCTCAATCTCCAAGTCGCCTGGCGCGGGTGCCTTTCAATGGTCATGGTGGTTGCATTTCTTTGGTTTGTTTTTTCTTTTGGTCTGTGGAGGTGCTGGCGCAAGCGGAGAGAAGTGAAGCCGGCAAATTACCCGCTCCTTGGATTCTTTGGTCCCACCCGTGTCACTACTTTTGTTTTTTGAGGTGTTAGCTTTTGGGTAAGTGAAGTGGGGGAGAAGTTGTTGTTGGCCAACATGCCTGAGGGATTTTGGAGCCCCTGTTGTTATTACTAGTGCAAAGGAGTTGGGTGGGGTGCTCCCTAGAATGGTCTTAATAGACTCATTGTAGCTGGAGAGAGCGGCGTTTATTTGGGAAGAATCTGGAATGGTATTAGGCCAACAAAAAATCTCACTAGCTTCCTTTACTTGGTGGGTTGTAGCATTGCAAGTGTGCAAGTACAACATGTGTTGTGTCATCCTGCAGCAGTTTAACAACAGTGCCTGTTGTCTGTGGAGATATTAAACTTGCTTTGGTCAATGGATGGAAAAACCTCGGCATCGTTTGTAGTGATAACAGATTTGACAAATTTGTGATCTCCATTTCCGTACCACTTAGAAGACAACGCGGCAGAATCTATGTAAGTTGTGTTTTTTTGATGTTCTTCTAGCCAGTCAAGAAGACTGATGCCAACACTTGTTCCTGCATAAATGAAAAACCGTTGTATGCCATGTGAGAGCTCTCACCTCCAGAAATTTTGAGTTGAAGAAGCTTCATTGAAGCAATAGCGGCGTCAACACTGTGTAATGGCTTGTTTGAAATGTGCAGGTGGGTGAGAGCAAGAACCTCCAGGCTCTCTTTGACGGGGTGAATAGGAGATATGAATAATCCCCCTACGTCAACCAATCGAGAGTGTTTGACCTACCAGCCTGTAAAATAAAGTAGAAAAGCCACCTTTTTCCATACCTTCAAACTATTTAGAATGCTCTCAATATTGTGGCCAACAAGAATTACTTCAGAGGAAACCACTTTTAACAACATATTCTGAACTTGCTCAAATGTAAAAGCGGCAGCAGATAATAAGTCCTCTGAAATCCCATGTGTACTGTATTGAAATGTTTTTTGGCATGTCATTTTTTTCCCTTGGGTGGCAAACCTTGTCATACAATCTTCAATTGGCTCTTCAGGCTTAACCAGTGTATCTAAAAGTGTTTGCAGTGTTTGATCAACCAATGTGATCCTCGCCAACTGCAGACCAGTTTTTCCTTTGACCTGGAAAACGGATTAAAACGTAGTGACGAAATAGAAAGAGAAACCATTTCGCATTGTATTGCAATGACAGCTTTGTTGGGGGGTAGTGTTTCCTCTGAGGGTAAAGATTGAGTTGATTTGAAGTTTCTAGTAATCAATAAGATTATGCGAACGAAAAACGAGAGAAGACATTGTATCGGGATTGAACTCTGCTCTTTCAGGTAATAAGAACTGTTCTACTGGAACGGATCCCACTGGCGCAACAGAGGTGCACTTACTTAATACCATCAAGTTGTCAAATACTGATTCTTTTTCTGCAGTAGTGTCAATGGATTGGATCCCTCACCCTGATACATACTAGGCAATAATACGGGTAGGATAGATTTGTCTGGCTGAAGTACAGGGAGTAGGCCAGCGTTCTCTTTGTAAATGCGTTCTGGGACACAGTCCACTACTACAAGAACAACCTTACGGAAGTCCTCAGATGGCATTGATACCTTTGTCTTTTGTGGTTGTTGGTGCACTTTAGAAAAAAACTTGTGGGTTATTATTTACCCTCATGGTAGCAGGCAAATTTCGGGTAATGGATTGAAGCAATAGATTTCTGAATTGCTGGAAGAATATCAGAAAGTTAATGAAAAGGAGTTCAATGACTGACATCCAACTTCCATTCCATGACATGCATTGGCCCACTCAGCCACCTAACGAAATCATTTGCAGTCTGGGGTTGCCTGAGACAGTAAGAAAAGAGCAACATGAAAATGATATCTTGGGAGTGATAACTATACATACACTCGTGGTTGCTTTGCCCTCGAGGAATTTGATTTGGTAACAGTGGTAGTTGCCTGCCTTTTTCTTCCAGCTTGCTTTGCCTCCCCTTCCATGTCGTCCTCCTCTTCACTTTCAGATATCTCTTGTGGCCTCACTCTCTGCGAAGCTTTCTCAGGGATTGGGATTGGGGCCGCAGCTGATTCTGGAGTTGGAGTTGGAACTTTCTGTGCCGCCACAGATGGTACACTATCCTCCTGCATAACAGCAGTACCAGAATTCTGAGTACTCGTCGTGGTTGAAGTAGTAGTAGCAGCAGCAACAATAGTGTCAGTTTCATTTTCAGTTTTCGTTGCCGGTTTTGGCCTCGGTTTCGGCTTGTATTTCGGTTTCCGTTTCGCAGGCGTTGGGGTGATCACAGTTACAGTTGCAGCCGATGGGCTGTCAAACAAAACCAAAGGCGGCTGGCTCGTCTCGTTCAGCTTCCTCTCGGCTCGCTTTTTATCCTTCTCCTTCTTCTTTATCAGCGCCTCCATTTGCGTTTGCGCCATCTTGGCGTGCTTCCTCGCCGCATTGGACGCGTTCCTCTGTGCTTTCCCCCGCGGCATCTCGCGATCAGAACGGAACGAAAAAAGTACGAAGGGGAAAATTATGTTTGTTTAATCTCGTTTATCCAATCAATCTACTGGCAACTGCGATATTGCGACATTTTATTTATTGTGTGGTGGGGGTTTCTTTCGTGTTATCAAAGTTCGCCGTCTTCTTCCAACATCTTCTGGAGTACTTTCTCTGCATCCCAATTCTCATCCTTGTGAACTACTTCCTCTGTGAAGTCCTCTGGTTTGGCGTTCTTCCACTCTTCCTCGACAATTCTTTCAGCATCCCACTCCTGCCCGGTATCACTGTCATAGCCGTACCTCTTCCCCATAGTCTCTGCTCTTCGCTTTTTCCACCCTTCCACAGACCGGTAGCAGGCCCACACAACTCCCACAATGATCGCAACTGCACCAACATAGACAACAATGTCCATAAGGATCCTCACAGTTCTGTTCTTTCTCCACCACGGGGTGGGCTTCTTCTTCACTTTTCCACTCAACTTCCTCTCTTGCTTCTGCTTCTCCCTTTCTTCTTCTTTTTTGCGGTCTTCTTCAGCTTGCTCCCGCTCTTTGGCTGCGTAATCAGTGTCA
Organism: Pelomyxa schiedti; assembly: GCA_020536535.1. Taxonomy (NCBI): domain Eukaryota; phylum Evosea; order Pelobiontida; family Pelomyxidae; genus Pelomyxa; species Pelomyxa schiedti. The sequence goes on along the minus strand of JAHLWZ010000626.1, from coordinate 121,796 downwards.
TCAATGAAAAAAATCACTATGTTCGCAAGCATTGTGATTGTGATCCAGAGATAAATCCCAACCTGTTTGAATAAGCAAGAAAAAATAACTACAACAAAAACAAACCCTTCTGTGGTGCACAGGGAGGATATTCGCGATGCTCAAGAAGTGGTAAGCACCAACAGAAATGACAAAGTGGCCAACGTTTTGGGTAGAAAACGACTCTAGCGTAATCGTTGCCTTCCGCCAGTAGAAATAGATGAAACAAAGCACCGCAGTGTACACCGCCCACGCGTAAGCCAGCAAGTACATCCTGTCGGCGATCTGCGCCGCGAAAAACGACATCGCGTACATCGTGCCAAGCACCATCGGTATCAAACTCACCAGTCCAATCACTTTGAGGGTAGTATACAGCATCCCGTGCCCCGCCGGTGGGATCTCACCCAATGGTCCTTTTGACGCAGCAACAGCCTTTGCCCTCAGCATTTTCTTGGCTGCTCTGTGCGACGTCTTTGGGCTGTGGCCATGGCCCTCGTCGCTGCTACTGTGATTCATTCGTTCGTGTTTTTTTTTGTTTTTTTCCTTTCGTTTGACTGCAAGATCCTTGGCATCTGCATCGGTCAAATGTGAATGTTTTCCCGGCGAGATTGTCATTCGCTTTTGATGACAGTAAACACTCGCGAAAAACACAACACAAAATTTTGCTGGTGGCGTTAATACGTGATGAGTGGGAAGAAGTTGTCGTCTGTGTGGCGTTGTTTGTGGATCTTGTTGCTTTGTGCGTATTGTTTCCATTCGGCCAGCGGCTATCTGGCTTATGCGACCGTTTACTGGGTAAACTACCCTCACTTTCGCGATAAATTCCAACGAAAATCAACAAGAACGGGGGTACTGTTTGTCCGTCTTGTGAAAGTGGGAATTATACTTCCGGTTACGCCTGCAGCTCTTCCGAGTGTGTAACTTGCTTACTTACACCGCATCCACCAACCTTTCCACAGAGGCTGGGACGAAGGGGTGAAGTATTTCATGGACCCCACCCCAATTGGGTCTAAGGTGACACGAGTCACTTTGGATGTCTATGGAACATTTGGTTGTGACACTACGGACCCAAGCCCGGCCAAGGTTGTTTTCCGTTATTCTTTTGACTCCTAACACATGTCAGATTAACATTGAACTTCAACAATATCAAGTTGATACTGTTGTTCTACCTGTAACTTCCTGTACTTGTGGAAACTGTGTTACAATGGCATACCCAATTCTTCTTGGTGAAGAATAACTTTAAATACAGGCAGAGCTAGAGCGAAACACCCCAAACGGTTGGCCTGCCTACAACAGTAGTGGTTTCAATGAGCTGCAGGTTCTGTCTTTCTTTTATGTTCTCGGGCTTATAAGTTACTTTGCAGGTGCTAATTTACAACAACGAAATTTGTATTAGTTACATCCTTGTAACACTTCAATATTCCTTCAGTCCGACACTCGTGACAGCATTAAACCCTAGTTGTGGTCCCACTGGAGGGTCGACTATTGTCCAAGTATTCGGTGCAGCATTTGTTGACTTTTCTCCTGTTTGCCACTTTGGGGATTATTCTGGTAGGCGCACGTCCCAATCCTTTTTCTTCTTACTATTTGCCAAGTGCCGGCCACATATCTTTCCTCCTCAGAATTACAGTGCATAGCACCATCACATACTGCCTCTAATGTAAATTTTACTGTAAGTTACCCAAAAGCTGTGAATCGCAGTGAGGTGGTAAGTCCTTTTTTCCACTCTCATTTCAACTTCTCAGCATCAATAAGCGTGGATCGGTGAAATACCAGTTCTATAGTGAGTCCTTTTTTTTTTTTTTTTATCATTCATTCCACTTAAACTGCTGAACAGATGATGTGGAATTGACGGAGGTATCCCCAGACAGTGATAGCCTCACTGGGGGCACCAATTTGACCATTTTTGGAGAAAATATCATCGACACTGAGCCTTTCATACGTTGTAAATTTTTTTCCCAAAATTATTCTATACTGGTTATTGGCTTGTATGTATTCTTTGTAGAGACTTTTTCTCCTTATCCCCCAAGTTTTACCCAAGCAGGTGAAGTTGTATGCTCAAGTCCACAGTGGAGCGCCTATGAGACTACGAACTTATCCTTAAGCTTAAATGCCCAACAGTTTTCACTCCCCATTGAGTTTACGTATCAATCTGGTATACTCCATTTTTCTTCAGCCTTTAGCTGAGTACCATCTAGAGTCTCGCTTCCAAGGAAAGCTCGTCTGGGTCATTTTTGCGTTAGCGTGCATAGCGTTTATCTGCATGGTCTTGATGGTGATTTTCATCATCCGCAGATTTTTTAAAAAATCTGGGCCCCACGAAAAACTAGGTACCAAGATACTTCCAGTGTGCGTTTCACAAGCAATCATTAGAAGCAAATGAAGAACTCGATATGGGAGACATACACATTGGAAGTGTAATAGGAACAGGAACATTTGGCCAAGTACACTCCCCCCATCTCGGCTCCATAGTTACCACTAGCTTAGGTGTATAAAGCAAAATGGAAAGGGGTAACTATTGCTATTAAAAAGCTTCCATCCAGTTGCCTAAGTAGCGATCTCATGAAAGAATTCAGAAAAGAGGTCTCTATAATGAGGTAGACTAATATTCACAACAAAATCTCATCATCTCAGGTCTTTGACTCATCCCAATGTGCTGCAATTTTTTGGTTGTTGCATGGCTCCACCTGACATTTGCCTTGCCATGGAGTTTATGTGCCGTGGAAGCCTGTACAGCATCCTGCACAATCCCCAACTTCCTATGAATCTGTGAGCACAAACCCAACCTGCACATTTATTTTATTCAATTACTATTGTGTAGGAGCTTAGCTTTGCGTTTGCTCATAGATGCTGCCAAAGGCTGCCTTTATCTTCACAGTTGTTCTCCCCCTATAATCCACCGGGTATGTGAGTTCATCTGTAAGGTATTGGCTAATACAGCACAGGACCTCAAGAGCCATAATTTACTTGTTGATGAGCACTGGAAAGTAAAAGTGTGCGATTTTGGGTTAAGTGCCATCCTTTCCAGTCCTTCTCAAGCCTTAACTGCTTGCGGGACTCCTAGCTGGGTATGCCCAGACACTCACTTTACACTAATGGACAATTAAGACCGCACCAGAAGTTCTACGCCGGATGCATTATACAATGCAGGTGGACATATATAGGTAGGTGGTATTCATTTTTTTTCTGTTTTTACTTGCTGATAGTTTTGGGATTGTAATGTTTGAATGTGTCACACGACAAGAACCATATGATGGCATGTCCCCATACATGGTCATTTTTGGTGTTGCGAATGAGGGGCTCAGGCCAACCTTCCCCCCTGAAGTTCCTTCCCCCTATTCAAAGGTTGCTAAGGAATGTTGGGCTGAAGAACCAGAAATGAGGTGTGCCCTGGTCCTTTCCATTCTTCACTCAAGGAAAACATCAAACCAAAAAGGCCCAACTTCTCCCAAGTTCTCCAAAACCTGGAGCGACTGAAAGCCATGTGTCAAGCCACCTCTCCCATTTGCGGCAGCAACCAGGAACTACAACAACTCAACTCTCCCCTCCCTCCCTCTGTCTCTGTCAATACAAGTCAGGAGAGTGGTAACTTCACTTATGCACACCAAACAGACAACGTTGGAGGAAGCTCCAATCTTGAAATGTCCGACAGTGACATAGACGATGTCAATGAGGCACTATTACCCTCAGACCCCTCAATCGAGGCCATTCTCTTGCAATAGGCATTCGTTTGCCATCATCCTCAACACCAAATTATTTATTGTTAAAACCAGCCTTTATACATAACCCCAGGCTTTCAAGTTACTCCAAACCTAAACTCGCCATTAGTAATAGAGAAGATGGTTTTTGTTTTGTTTCTTTTTTTTACCGAGCTGAACATGTCCACGTATCCATAACTCAGTTCTTTTTCCCATGCAGTGATGTCACCCTGGTTTGTCCATTCCCATCTTTGTTCATGTGGTAGCCACACCAGTACCTGCAGGCTGGCCATTTGGCAAGGCACACCAGAATTTGTGTTTGTAAGTGCATGCACACATGCAATGACCTTGGTTTTGTGTGTTATGAGTTGTTGGATTGTTAAAATAGTTTCTGAATTAAGTAGTGGGTGGAGGAGTAACCGTGGCGGCGTGGCCAACAATCAAAAAGCAAGAAGGCTTTTTCGGAGCAGAACTTTCTGTGGTCTCCGTTGAGGTAGGAGCGCTATCAGGGATTGGTGTGCTACTGTGGCACTGCAAAATAAGGCGAAGTGTCATTTTTACTCGATCTAGAACAGTAAGGGCACTTTCTGCATGGGAACTTGTACTCCCTTTAGACATATAAGTGTGATCCAGAACCTGCTCTTTTTGTTGTTGTTAGTTCTTTGGAATTGTGTATTATTCAGTGATACCTTCTTCTGCAGATAAGTTCAAAATGGAAAGGGGATTTTCGACAACTGTCTTGGGCTTTGATGTTCCGACAGAGGAAGTCTGAGATAATGTAGTTGTGGTTGCTTGGGTTGGTGTGCTTGTTGTTGCCGCCTGGGAAGCAGGGGTCATGGGAATTGGTTTAGGTGGCAATGGAGTAACTTCGGTATTAGTTGCAGTGGGAATCGGTGTAGTGATGCCCAAACTATTTACAGGTGTTGGTACTGATTTTGTCTCCGTGGCTCTGTTAGCTGTAGTTGAGAATCTCCACAAAGAAGTTTTTGGAGAGTGCTCAATAAGCCCGCCTTCGATGCATATTTTTGGCTTCCGTTTCTTCAAGCCCTGTTAACCTATTAACAAATAGGCAATTCAGGTCCTTTTAACTACCTTGTGAATCAACATAGCAGTCTGTATTGTTCGAGCCAAGGGTGAAGCAAATATACAATCAACTGAAAATGCGAAAGTTTTTTCTATGTGCACACCAAGTAGTTCTGCTTGCTGTTTGCCCCTCTTTTCATGTTATTACTTTCTATTAAATTCTAAAGGAGCCTAGTCAATTAGCTAGTTCCAAGGAATTAAATAGCCAAGCAACTTTAATCAAAGCAGCCCCACCTACCTCTGAAAGCACAGAATTGGATGACTCCCTTGGTTTGTACTTGTGCCCGTGCCTCGCTACCAGTATTACAAAGGGCCTCATTGGATCCGCGGGCTTAATGACCCCGGCCCCGCCTCCCTTCCCGACCGCAACCAAATCCACAGCACTGCTCTTTTCGCTGCTCCCCGTTACTGGACTCGAGGAGGCCCCACCATTCCCCCCACTTCCACTGACCACAGGTTCGCAACTCCAGTGGAAATTGGTGCTTGAGCTGCTGGTTGTATCTGTGGTTGTAGTTGTGGTTGTGGTTGTCGCTGTAGTGGAAGTGGTCGCAGACGGCATGGTGGTGGCAATCATGGGCAATGACTCCGCCTCCTTGTGGGTGTATTCGGCGGCCGTGCTGGGGGTGGCGGCACTCCCTTGTTCAGCTTGTTCAAGAGACATTTGTTTCGTGCGTGATGAACTTGGGAAAAAGTTGATGGAACAAATGCCCTAGGGGCGAAGGCAGCCCCCCGGCAACATGAATTTGTAGGTTTGTGGGTTCTGGCTGACACCGAGAGGGATGTGGGTGGCTGATTGCGAACGAAGTAGATTCCCGCGTTGGGCAAACAACTCCCAGAATGTGTAGGCTTCAGGCAGCATATCAAAAATTTCTCCTCCATGGCATATGATGTCCTGCAGGGGAGCTGTGTTTGAGCGGAATAGTACTGGTGCCGGGTACATACTTGGATTCGGGCTGGATTGAGAAAGGAAGGATGTCTCACCCTGTCGGCATGTGAGTAAGAATCCATCTTGAACTGAAACTCAGCTAGTGTTCGAAAACACCAAGAACAATGCCACCCGCTGTCGGCAAGAGCATACAATGATAAGCAAGCGTGCCGACAGTATGTCGAGCCACCCACTCTCCCCTGTCCAGCGGGAATGATTGTTCCATCTGCAACTACCCCAGAGAGGGATGCACCTGATTTCAGATAAACCCTGGCAGATGGCTTGGAGTCCACATCATAGGGTATGGGAAACTCTAGGGAGTAACGGAAGGACTGCATTTGTAGTTGGATGTGAGTAGGATAGCCTGTGCAAGACCGAAATAGATCGACTGTGTAGTGGTAGGGGATTTCATCTATATCAGACGAGAAATACTGAAAATGGGTAAATGAAGACCCAACGCGCCGTGCAAACGCACAACATCCCCAGGCCTCAGTATTCTGTCCAGAATAGAAGACATTTCTGCTCTCATTCTTCTCTCGTTGTTGAAAGGAGATTCACCCTCAGTTAGAGGAGCAAGTGACTGAGCAACAATGTATTTTATTTTTCCGGAAGAGAAAGCCCATTCAAAACGTGCTCTGTTTTCTTCTAACACAAGTGGTTTCTGAAGACCTGTGAACATCAGTGGACACAGAAGTACCCGAACTGTACCAGTAAAAGTCACCGGAGATTCCAGGATAACAAATAAGTCTATTACATCCCACAACTCAATAAGTCGAATCTCAAGTCTATACAACGATTCTGAGACTTGAATAATGAGGATCGAGGGCAAATGAAAATATTAAGGAGAGAGAAAACAAGATACAATAATGAGAATAATGAGGAGAATTAACTCACAAATCTAGTTCCGATGCGAAGACAACAGCGTCCACAATTTTGCGTGTATTCTTGGATTGGTTGAATCTGCAATTGAGTTTAGTCAATACAGTCTCGTATAAGAGGATTTACTGCTGCCAGCCGTGCAATGCGCACAAATCTTTCGCATGCACACCTTCCTGGTGGAAGTGTGGTAGTACAATTGACCCCGAACCTTCTAGAGGTGACCCGTTGGGAAGGTAGGGGCCTTTGAAGGTATCCCATAATCTAAGCGGGGCGCGGTAAGGCAGATGCAGTTGTAGGAATGAAACATACGGCCGTGTTGTGTAAGTGATGTACATGCCCGCTGTTAAGGCAGCGTATCTCGCATTGTCATACACTGTGCGAGGCTGTGGTCCGGAAGTGACAACTACCATTAAGCCAAATACAAGCAAGAAAAGCAGAAGCCCGAAGCAAATAGCAGAACGTGTCAAACAACTGCACACGCAATTGATTCCCCACTTCTTTGGAGACAAAATAGCACCACGTGGGCAGCAACAGCACAAGCACTCACAACAGCACCCGCATCTTGTTCCTCTCGCCTCCAGACTTGTCGATTTTCCTTCTCTATGTGCCGGTAATGCTGCTGGTGCCGGCAGTAAGCCCACCGACCTGTCCTCCGTCGTGAACCTGAGGTGCTTCGTTCTTTCGTGTTTCTTTTTTTTTATGGAAGTGGCTCCCTTTTCTTGGGTCTGAGGTATTTGACAGGTGATCCGGGTAGCTAAGTTGTCATTTACGAACTCGTGAAGCGTTTCTGTGCCTCTTCCTGAGATCTACAAACATAAAAAAATTATAAGACTAAACTCGTGTACTACGTTTGATTCCATCTGTTCGGAATTGGTCCTTTCTTTTGCGTCGTGATCATTAGCACGATCGATGAGGTGTGGTTAGTGTCTTTCGCTGTGTCCCGTGCATCGCTTTTATTTACTGTGACATTTTGTTGTTCGTCTCGCCCTCCTCTAAAAAAAACCAAAAAAAAAAAAGTTGGCAGAGACACGTCAGGCCGTGCAAGCAGGCTGCAAACGAAAGTCTTAAATCGTTCATGACAGAGCAGGCCTACAAAGCTTCCACTAGTAACAACAACAACGCCAACAACAAACCGCCGCCTCCCGCTCACGTACACAGCGAGCACCCTCGCAGGATCACTGATGACATGGTGCCGTTGGCCACGTCTAAGCCTGCGTCAGATGACAGGAAGTCTATGCCTAAACGACCTCGGGTCGCTGCCACGTCAACTACTTCTACTTCTTCGACATTGGCGTCTACGGTCGCTGCTGGTGCTACCTCTTCCTCCACTGTTAGCACTTATTCTGTTTTCCTTCCTCCCCCTTCCCCCTTTTTATGGTTACATGATGTAGGCAAAGGCAGTGGGCCAGCTTGACAAGACCAAGTTACCCACAAAACCGTCGTCTTCTGACACGAAGGCACACACTAGTTCTACACACCCAACAACCACAAAACCTCCCTCCAGCAAACCACTGCCATCATGTAAACCCACAGATACCAAATGCGACAAAAAACCACTAAATGCCACACAATCAACTCACACTAACACCACAGTTAAATCAAATCTAAGCTCTACAACCAACGTCAAGACCGTTCCTCCAAGTAAACCAAATACATCAGGCACTGCTACCAAGCCACCTGCACCACCTAACCTGAAACCAATGTCACTCATCCTACCTAAGCACTGTGCTCCTCCCTCCAAAACATTAGCAACATCCCATACAGTCACTAAGCCACACATTGCACATCTCCCAATAAAATCATCAACTGCAGGGGAGGATGGACCCAACCTGCCTCAGAAACGAGTTGCTTCACCGCCTGGAAGTCAAACCACAGAACCACCACACAAAGCTCCTAGGTGTGAACCATCCCCTAGCAACGGTCCTCAAGCAAACAACCCGCAAAATAAGGGCGATACACCTGAGAAAAAAGGAGCAACAGATGCAAACCAGAAGGAAACTAAGGCAACTGAAAACAAAGAAGAAACTGCAAAGAAGGAGATCCCTAAATGCACAGACACTACTGTGACTACTCCTGAGCTGAAATCAAGTCTGAAGGCTAGCAGAGACGGGACTACTCCACAGCAAGTTGATGGTGGAGAGCAAAAAGTGAAGTTAGATAAAGACAAAGATATCAACAAAGATAGCGACAAAGAAAAAGATAAATACAAAGGAAAGAGTGAGGATGAGGATCAGACCCATGTGCACGAAACAAAAGTTAAGAGAGAAATGAAAAAGAAGAAACACTATGAAAAAGAGAAGAGCAAATACCATGACAAAGAGAAAAAAAGAGGGAAACACAAAGTGAAGATTGAAAAACCTGGAAGAAAGCCCCATAAAGAGATACACACACGCCGAAAACCAGGTAGGCCTAGAAGTCAAAAGATTAGGAGGGGACGAAAGCCAAAGGACTCAACAAAGTCCAAGAAATATGTGTATGAAGACAACTTCATACTGTGTTTTCTCTTACCACCTTCAGTCCCGAGCCAGTGCAAATTGAATCTGGACAGCCCATCTGTGAAAAACTACCTATGGAGATGAGGGATGATGGTGATAGAAGTTTTGCATTCCAATATATTACAACAAGTATCACAGAATCTATTCTTGTCAAAAACCAGAGTGTCCTTCCTGACTAAGCCATCTATGTGCAGATTTGTACAATCACCGTCAAAGAAAAAATGAAAGTGATGGCTTGACGGTCTGTGGTTGTACTCCAATCCAAGGCGAGCCTTGTTGTGGAGCTTCCTGTATAAATAGGTATTCTCAGAAGAAGAAGTTCAAAAATTCACATTTTTCAGGGCCATGCACTATGAATGCTTTGCCGAGCTTTGCCCATGCAAAGATAAGTGCACAAATAGAAGATTTCAAAACAAAGAATATGTGGTGGTTATACCTTTCAAGGTAGAAATGCACCCTTTACAGTTCTGACTTTATACTATTACAGACAGCAGAGAGAGGTTATGGACTCCTTACACTTCAAGACATTCTCCCGGGCCAATTCATCATTGAGTATGTTGGCGAAGTCATTACAAAGCAAGAAAGTGAAAAGCGATTAAGCAGATCCAAGTACCTCTATATTGGACAAGATCATCTAAAGAACCTCTTAAATAGACCAAACGATAATTTCTACCTTATATCACTGGATTCAAATGAGTGTCTGGATGCGTCACACAAGGGAAACTTGGCAAGATTCATGAATCACAGCTGCCAACCAAATTGTAAAACAACGAAGTGGTTTGTCTCTTCTTTATCCCTGCAAATCTAACTTGTTTTTAATGGACAGGACTGTGCTTAATGAGCTCTGTGTTGGAATTTTTGCAATGCAATACATACCTGCTGGCTCTGAGTTAACATTCGATTATCAGTTTGAGCGCATTGGTGTGTGCAAACAAGCGTGTCGCTGTGGTGCTGCAAATTGCCGGGGTTATCTAGGAGCCCCAAAGAATGGAGGTTCGGTAGATGGTCCACTACCATCTTCTCCTTCTTCCTCTTTACCACCCACAAGGCCATCTTCTCCATCTTCGCCATCTTCCTCTTCCTCTTCATCTTCATGTTCGTCTTCGTCGTCTTCATCAGATTCGGACTCTTCTTCAGCAGAAGAGGACCCAAAATCAGTTGTCCTTGATGCTGGTGCTAAACAAGATGTTCCACAGTCTAACACCACCTCGACCACGTCCACTTCCGTAGTTTCTGGTTCCTCTGTGTCAGAACCTCCTCCAGAGAAGCCGCGTTTTTCGTGGCCTGATCCTGAAAAAGTACTCAGAGCCCAACGGGCCAAAAGAAGAGCTCGTAAACTTGAGGCCTTGAAGAATTCAACAACCCCCGGAACTGATCTTGCCGACGATAAACCTGACAATGTAACATCTCCAGCCGAGTATACTGTTACATCTCCAGGGAACCGAATATTTATCATAACTACACCAATGGATTCCTCCAAAATATCTCTTAACATCCACGAAGAACCTTCTCCAATGGCCGACGACCCAATCACAGAAGAGCCAGTCTCCCCAATCAGCACAAACTCCAGCAGCTCTTTGCCCATTTCGCCAAAAACACCAAGTCCAATGACTCCAACCAGTAACCCCTACTACACATACCCATCACCGCAGGAAGAACAGTCCCATCCCGAGGCTACTCCAACTCCCACATCCACACCTCCGCACTCTCCCATTCCGGTTGCTACCCCCTCTCCCACTTCCACACCTCCGCACTCTCCAACCATTATCCCGAAAGAAGAGGAGAGAGGCATTGTCAACACACCTGAACTTCTACCAACAGAACCACCAACAGAAAAGATAGAGGGTCCTCACCCAGACCAAAGCCCTACACACCATTTTTGCTGCGAAGCCGCCGCCGATTCCATTGCCGACATGTCACAGGACAAGACAGACTATGTACATAACTTGATAGAGGAAGGAGAAAGCTCCATTGGGACTCTTGGCCGAGACCAGTGGGTAAAAGTGGATTCCACTGAAGACACATCTGTGATGTCCACCTCCCACACAGAAGAAAACACCAACCCCCCCTCTGAACCAGAACCAAGCTTGCACCATCAGGATCCCCAGAACCTCAACTGTTGATTGTCAACACCAAACCATTCAAAATTCACACCATACTCCACGCCAGACTTTAAAAACAAACAAAACATCAAACAAAAAAAAAACGGGCGATGGGGAATTTTGGCGTGTCGTTGGTGCCGCTGTTGGTCTGGGTTTTGGCATCGACGATTGATGCAGCAGATACCAACGAGGATTCAAACAGTATGGGCCGTTGCTGCCATTCACGCAATAATGGGACAAAGGTGCTAGGGTTGGAGTGCTGGGAATTGGAACAGTGATATTGATTATTGTGGCTGGTCTATCTGTTGTGGCTGTTGTAGCTGCATCAATTGCAGTGCCATCCAAAACAAAGTGTGTTATTGCTATTGGGTGCTGGGTATTTGCTAACTTTGTTGTTGGGCAATTTTTGGTTGTTTGTGAATAGACTTGTGTTGGGGACTTGCGTTTGCGTTTTTGTGGGGCTTTTGCTGTTTTTTATTTTTGGACCTCGCAGGTTCCAAGGTGATGAAACCAAGGTGAGCATTCATTCCTTTACAATATAGTTGGAAATAAGTTTTTCTTGTTTAAACAGGTGTATGATAATGTTATTATTGCACGTATTATTGTGCAAGTTATTTTGGCATTTGGAATATTGATTGGCTGTGGTGCCTTCATGCAGTTGCACCTTATGCAACGCTACTACGTTCAGCCAACTTAAATTTTGTGAGTTTAGAAATACTTTGTTGTTGTTTTTACCCATTGACCAGATCAATGGCTATTTACTGGTGTATCTTGGTCCACAAGTTCGGGAACCAGTGCAACACCATCACTTTCAATCAATCCTGGTTGGAGTCTTCTTTTACTGAATAGTCCCCGTATCCAGAAGCTCCACCTCACCATGGTTTCTTTCTCAAATATTACAAATACAAGACAGTTGGCAAGGCCCTGAGTGGAGTCTCCAATAATAATTAATCCAGTGTACCACCATGCCTGAAATACACCAAGGGGTTCTTTGTCCTCAAATTGGCATACAATTTCATCTATGCGGTATATGACATCCCACACTCTGCATACAAAGAAAATTGTTGGCACAAGGAGCATTCTAAGTTGCCAGGACCATGTACTCTGTTCAACTAAGCGTGATTTTTCACTTTGCCTTGCCTAATTGTTACTGGTAAAAAAAAGGTGTGAAACTTGTGATGTACCTTATTGATGAAAATATATCTCTTTGTTTTGACAACAAGAAAGTTTGATATCACAGTAAAGGTTACAGTAGTACACCAACAGCCTAGAAGTGGAACCACAAAAACTACCGTTCGCCACACCTCATACTCCGAGCTGGAAATAATATGTGAAAGTGGCAAATTGGCTGAAGCTCATTACCTAATGAAGCACCAGTATCCTTCAGGATCAGTTTCCAACTTTCCTGCAAGCAGTGCAGCCAATGTGAGAAGGGCAGGTAAACCCCAGGAAACAAAGTGAAACCATATTAGTGAGTACCGCTTGGTGGATGGCTCTTTGTGATTCACCATCTTGTTATACATTTCTCGAACTATGGCAAAGGAGTACAAGGAAATACAGGCCTGCATGAATGTGTTAGGCATGGAAGGATACCAGGAACGCGAATTACAGTCCAGAAAAAGGTAGTCAGAGCAAAAAAGATGCCTCAAGAAGAATCAGTTGTGTGGAGGCGGCAATGAACGATGTTATATTTGTGTGGGTCGTCAAAAAAAAGTGGGGAGTACCATAGGCAGCCAAAATACTGCACCCAATTCCATGAAAGTCACCAACAATGCAAAAAAACAGTGCCTATTAAAATTTAAGCAAAGTCCCACCCAAGAAACCTAAGAATGCATGGTGGCACACCTGGCCAAAATCACAAAAAGATAGCATTAAAATAAGAAACCTTGGTCTCGTCCGTTGTTCCTATCCTCCTAAGTAAGGCAACAAAAAAAAAAGGCTTCAAACACTCCAGAAACATAAGGGGAAAAAAGTACACACAGGGAACAAGGCGTAACTGGCAAACACAATGAGGCATCCCACAATTGAGAGTGTCCCGCAAGTTATCGACAACACATAGGTCTCCAGCTGCGACGCCTCCCTCCATTTCCCATCACTGCTGCTACTACTGCTGCCACCAAACATGGAGGAAGAAACACTTGTGGGATCCATTTGGGGTTCTTTCGTCGCCAAACACCAAAGCTCCAAAACCCCCAACTAACGTTTTGAATTGGCGAAATCGATGATTTTAGGCAAGTTGTGAAAGACGCTGGTTTATTTTCTATTTCTATTGGAAAGAGGTGTTTCAGGAAGCTGGGCAGTAAGAAGGGATAGCAAAGAGGTCCTTGGGGAAGGATTTGGTGGTTGAGTCAAATGTGAGGAAGTAGACATTGCTGTAGTCAAAGAGGGAGGTGGGTGTGTTGTACTCCGTGGGAGCAAAGACTGACAGGAGTACAGGAGCTCCTGTGATTTGGGACACATAGAGTTGTGATATAAGGGTCTGGTTGTTCAGACTCTGATAGACATAAACCTGAGGGATAAAGAAAAGTGAATTGTATATTGTAGAAAAAGTGAGGGAATGGGGAAGCAACGTTCTGCCCATCAAGAACTTGTTCTCCACGAAAGCAGTCTGGAGAGTCATAGTCATATTGGCCAATTTTACCACTTATACTGGCAGAGCAGACCGAACCATTGACTGTGTTGTAACTGTATATTCAAACATAGATAAGCCGCATTACCCCATTGTTATATAACTTTAGGGAGTAGCAATCGTAAAGGGGTCACAAAAGGCAATTTACTCACTAGAAATAGGCAACATCATCAAAGAACAGATGTGTATCGGCGGTAATTCCACTGATAGTGTAAAGAGGAGTATGCAGAATGGTTGTGATGTTCCATATTTCATCAATTCTTTGCTTTGTTCCCTCAGTGTAGTCCGTAAACATCCACCCAGTAGACTTTTTGCTTATTAACTTATAGTTCCCCAGTAACAGGGAAAAAAAAAAGAAAAGTAGCATGCTTGGATTGGTTGGTGCAGTGAGTAGAAATCAGCCACAACTCCAGTGACCAAGGCCTGGTACCTGTCTGGGAAGACATAGCCATCCTCTGGCGAAAGTGCAACTGCACAACCAATCAGAACCACAAAGGCAACCACGCGCACCTCCATCCTCCTTGCTATTTTTTTTTTGTTTGCTGTGCTGCCTGTGAGGAACACAGAGGAATTCGCCCAGAACGAACCGTCTTCTCCTTCGCCGAAGCGCCGCGAGATCTTCGCTGCGGCTGAGAGTGGCCTGGGTGATTTTTTTTTTGTTTTTGGGAGCAGAATAATGATGGCCTCGGGTGTGCCCACCTCGACGCCGTCGGTTGTTTCGTCGACGTCGTCATCTGTTTCGACTGGAAAAAATGCGATGGTGCTGGTGGCTACGTTGAAGCAGGCGCTGTTGTACGCCACAACCGCCGTCGCCGCGGACGAAAAGCTTGGTGTGTCCTGGGCACACTCATATGCATCTACTTCCCAGCTTGCGTATTCTCATGCTGGAGAACCTAACCCTTTTTTTTTTGTTCTGTTAAAAAAAAGATTACTTGACTGCACATCAAAACTACATGCAAGCTGTGGATATTTTAAGCAAGGAGCTTGCTCGTTCACCTGATATTAGCTGCCTACTGCCAAAGGTCCACTTCTACTGTGCATTGACTACTTTTTCAAAACTAAATCAGACCATAGATGCAAGCATACCAGAGGAGAATGGAACTCATTGAACAAACCAACCCAATCCTTGTCAAGTGAGGTTTTTTTGGTTTTGTTATATTGTTGCACCCAATAACTTAAGTGATGCAGGCATCCTGAACCACCACCAGAATCGGCTGCCTTTGAACCGATTGCTTTCGTAAAAGTGCTTTCTCTGAAATTTGATTGTTTGCAACTTACTGTAGTGCCATAGCCACCTCCTGAGATACCATGTGAAGACTTAGTCAAACCTTTTCACATGATGAAAACACTTCTCACAACAATGACCACTGGTGGGTTTTTGACACCTAAGTTGTATATACCAAGCACAGTTTGGTGATTATTCGCTGCCTTCTAGAAATCACAAGTTTATTTACTTTACAAAGGAATCAGCGGGATGTAAAACTAACCGCAGTACAAGCCAAACTTGCTGCCTGCTACCCAGTGATTGAGTCATTGCAACGTCTGCAGCTCCTAAGCCCTGAGCCCAATGACATGGTCTTTCAAGTTGATTCCCCATACATTAACAAACCCTCTAACGAAAACTCTAGGAATTAACTACATTTTCGGCCAGCTGTGATGTGATTCAAAACACCCTTTCACAACACCTCGGTTGTATTTCTGGAAAAACAAAAGCTGATGTATGCTCCTGTTTACTGTGGACCCTCAACATTTACCTTTACCATAGCCTCCGGGGCAGCCAGCAGTCTCGGCTACACAAACATGGGAGAGATTACAAAAAGGAATGAAAACAATGATTATAAAAGGTGCCGCGGTGCTGGTTTCAGCTACACCAAGGTTTCACAAGGGAATGACACGTACTTCCGGCTAAATTCTAAACAGGGAGATTCAGGACTACGTTTTTGCTCTGAAATGTATTTTTAAGGAGTCCCAATTCCTTGGTAATACCGAACATAACTTGTATTCTGACTCAACCTTTGTTACCTAGTGGCGTGGATCAGCAATCCAGCATTGCATTCTGTGGAGCACATCAGAGTCATAAGCGACTTCATGAGGGATGTCGTGTGCACTATGGCAGTCAAGGACCTTGGAATAATGCTTGAAAAGTACACCCAACGCGCTTTTGCCCAAATATCTTCCAGATAAAACAAAAAAAAAACCTTCAATAAAGTGATGGAATTCAATCAGTTCTCCACTAATACCACGGAACAATGATCCCTAGAGTCCTACGTAACAAATCCCTGAGGTTTTCAGTTGTCCTGGACTGCATTTCTTTTGGTGTTGTTGGATTGAGCCACATTTGTGCAAATTGCACAGCTTGATCATGCTTGGTTGGTGACTTCATTGCATCCGATAAGGCATGCGCACCGAAAATGAGTTCTGAAAACAGGTGCAGCCTGTTCTCGGACTTGCAGTAATGGAACCCCCACGGGGGTGCGGTGAAGCATTGTGGGTTGACAAACGGTGCGATTTCCTCGAGAAGAGGAAGGGTAACAATCTCAGAATGAGTATCTGACAGCATGGTGCGGAATATTTCCGCAATAAGGTTGATGTGCTGCGGCGTGTGACACCGCGTGTATATACACATAATCAAGGCAGTGAAGCAACGCGTGCAGCAGGTCTGAAGTCTGAAACAGGAGAATGTGGGAGAAGATATGCTCAGTACTAGTCTCAGGTATGATTCAGCTGATTGGTTCGTTAGGTCGTTGTTCAGCAGGTAGCCGCGGACTGCATAAAGGATTCGCGCGACGTTTTCCGCGCAGCCCTTGTCAAGTTCTACTTGGGTTCTCAGCCAATTGAACAGCTTTGGGGATGGAATCCTTGGGCATGAATTCGCCAGCAACAAATCAGCTATTTCAACGACCAGAAATGATGGCAAATTGCGAGCAGGGCTTCTGCACCCTAATAGTTTCGTGGTGAGTGTGAAATAGCCCCTCAATAGAAAGATAAAAAAACACATAGAGTCGTTCTCTACTAGTAAAGTATTTTCCCCAAAAAATAGCATAGTGGATAATAATGGATACCAAGTCTTCTGTGGAATGAGCCACAAAAAGTCAGAATTTCGCTAAATGACTGTGACCAGGACTTCCTTGCGATCCCGTAAAACCAATCCCACATCGCGTGCTTGTATCTCGAGTCGCGGCGCACGGTACACGACACAAATGCGCTCATGTAATCCGCGGGAACCATCATTGTGGGAGGCGTCGCGCACAGCATCTCCCACGCTCCCTCCCTCCAGTCTCCCATGATCGCCAAGTCCAGCGCGGTCTGCATCTTCCTGTTGACCGCGCCGACGTCGGCGCCCCAGCTGAGCAGGATCTTGAGCGTCGCCCACGACCGCGACGCGGCGGCGACGTGCAGCGCCGTGCACCGGCCCGAGTGCGTGGCGGCGCGGCGCACGTACTCGGCGCCGTAGCACTCGCACAGCAGCGCGGCGAGGCCCGCCTTGGAGTCGTCCGCCGCGACGACGCACAGCAGCGCGGGCTTGGTGGCCGTCGTGTCCGCCCGCGCCCCGCACGCCACCAGGAACCGCACCTCCGCCGCCACCTGCGCCCACAAGTACGCCTCGGGGAACGAGGGAGACGAAGGGGAGAGGGAGGTGGGCTGGGAATCGGCAGGGGAGGGCGCGGCGCCAGGGTTGCTGGCCGAGGAGGAGCGGGAGCGGGAGTGGGGCTGGGGCTGGGCCTGCTGCTGCTGGTGCTGGTGCTTCTTGTAAGCGGAGGCTAGGGTGCGGAGGGTGGGGGTGGTGCAGAGGGCCCTGAGTTGCTTGGTGTAGGGGGACACGGCGCGGGCCTCGGCGCGGCTGCGCCTCCCTTGGTTGTTGTGGCCACTCGTAGTAGTTGCGAGCGTCGGAGTTTGACTCGTGGAGGACGAGGGCGAGGGCGGGGGTGGCTCTGGCTTGTGGGCTGTACTTGGTTGCGGCGCCAATGCATCGAACCTGCAACGTCTGCCGGCGAAGGGGAATTTGGCACAATTACCGTGGGTCCCCATCGAAGTCTTCGGTAAAAGAAACAAAGAAAAGGAAAAACCTCTTCAACTACCAAGAGTCGGTGGAGTGTATGACCGGAGATCTGCTCCCCATTCTCTTAGTGTTATGCACCTTTTGCTCGGCCACAAGCGGCCAAAATACAACAACAAGATCGTGGTACGACCCGGTGATTGCATCAGATCTCATGAGCGCCACGACTACGGCAACTACATCGTCTTCCGGAGGATCATCGTCGCCGTTCTTGCGGTGGCGAGCAAGCGTGCGCGTTGGGGGAGGGTCTTGCGCACTTGTGGGAGTGGAAGACGTTGTCAGCGGTGGTGCAGCGCGATCCGCCGTGAGAAAAGCAAACGCCGCGGTTCTGCACTTGTTTTGTGACACCCCAAGTGCTGCTTTGTATGTTTGGTTTTTTGGAGTTGGACGTTTGGGCTTTGCGTATTAGATGACGATAAATTGATTGGGGACTCAGGACATTGAATGAGAACTGTGACCCTACAGTGAGAACTGACTTGCATGCTGCTATGAATAAGGTGACACAGAGGTGTGGGGATTCTGCTGGCAGTGCGAGTGCCTCTCTGATTGGACATAGTTTGTCTCTGCCTGTGCTGAACGGCGAATGGAGTGTGTCCCGCTGGATAGACCTTTCTCTCGTTTTTTTTATTCAAGATGCATACCAAAGATCACGGGACTTGGCAAGGAATTTACGTGTGCAACTTTGCCCGTTCGGCCAGGGATATCGAGATCATTGCAACTCTTCACGTGCTCTCTGGTCCTTCCCTTCATTGGCGTGATGTGGTTAGCAGCCCAAGAGGAGCTCTAAACATATTCCCTAAGCTGAGAAATCACTGGAGTTCACCCAAGCCACTTTCCGGGATAGCCCACCTTGAAATTCTGCATACCAGTGCTTCCCTTTCCATCATGAGTGAAGTTGCATCCCGAGCAATGGAGAATAGCCTGAGTGCGTTAATACCTGAAAAATGGAATGACGAATTTTTTCAGCACACTTATGAAGGCATGTCGTCGTGGAGTTTTCTTATTGGTTTTTCATCTTCCTTCTAACACTCCAAAACAAGGTAGCGATGATATGCCTGCTCATGCCAAAACTGCTGTTGTGGGCCCAACTTTGTCTATCCCTCTTTCCCACAGTTTTGATCAAGAAGGTGTCTACTTGGTAGAGCACAGAGATAGTGGCGGATGGGGCTGTGGCCATTCTCGGACAGTTGTAACCGTACTTGAAACATCCGACATCGTTGTATGTATTAATTACCTAGCTGTAATTCCTTACATCCTATTAGGGCCAGTGGACTGTGGAAATCACACTCCCAGAGACCGGATGGACGGATATCACTGACCAAATCCAGGCGGCAATAACGGAGCACACCACCCGTGGAACAAACCAACTGTGCTGGGTGTGGTCCCCAAGCCCCAAATCGGCACTTGTTCTATGGCCAGGAAATGCATCCCCGGCAACAGCCATTCCGATGGTAGTACCCCCGAAAATCACTGTGGCACACTGGGACCTCCTCAGAAGTGTATTGGCGCAGGCAGTGATGCTTCCTCTTGACGAGGCACACCTTGGGTTACAACACCGAGTGTGGCTTGGTTCCAAAGACATCACTTGCGCCTTTACCATAGTTCTATTCAGCACCAATTAATATTCACCATAAAACTTAATTTAAAGACAATTGAAAAAATCAGGCACCAGAAAAATTTGTTGTTGACAACAATCAAGCCTCTGACTAGGGGCAATGTGTTGGGCAGTGTCTGCAACCACCACCGCGACGGGGGTACATTGGAGGGAAATATGTGGGGGTTGTGGGAGAATGATAGGTGGGGGGCACCGGGGGCCTTGGTCTTGCTTGGAGGCTGTTGTACAGTGTTTTTAGGCGTGAGTCTGGTGCGAATATGGCATTGTAAATCCACTTGCATGTTTTGCCGAGTGCAAGCGCATCTTCTTTGTAGAGGTAGCCAATGACCAGCCGAAGAAGATCGGCGTGTATCTTGCAGGACTTCAGAAGTGATGGGAGGCGCTCGTACAGTGTTTCTATCAGGCGGAGTGCGTCGGCGACATCTTGTCTCTCTGGTTCCTGTTGTCGACATATTTTGAGTACATCACTCATTCTGTTCAGTGCAAAGCAGGTTCGGTTGAAAGTCATAGTGCTGAGAGACTCAACGAGACTATGTGTGCACATCAGGACTTCTTTTGTGTTTGCTGGCTGTTGGCATTGGCGCACGGAATACTCAGGGTGGCACATACGAAGAATGAGCGATGCGTGAAGCGGGATACGGTTGTGTGGGTTTATTTGCAGCAAGGGATTGTCCGTTTTACATGAAGTAACAATCTCACCATACCTCCATTCCTCTTTTTCGTCAACAAAAGTAACCACCTCCCCTTGAGCAAAACTGATACCAAACAAGCAGGGGCGTATAAAAGTGTGCTCTGAGTTCAGAACTGGCTCACCTATTCGAGCCATGTTGTGCACACCCACGGTAATTCCAAGCTGGGAAATGGTCTGCAGGAGGTGATGCTTGGTTTTTGCTTGGAGCATGGTGGAAATGAAATAAGGAGCCTCTGAAAAGGCCAATGTGAGGTAGTCGGCAAACTCCTTTGCTAAAAAGGAAGTGCCTGGGTCCTCATTTGTGGTTATAAGCTTTCTCGCCGTTTGGTCAAACACATACGATTTAGGGAAAGCATTTCCCATGTACGTGAGTGGGATAGTAACATCAGAGCCCTTGAATAAGTATTTTGTGTCGAGGTGCTCTACCCACAAGAATTCCCAAGACTTCAACTCCAATAGCTTTTGTTTAACAATCTCTTTAAGTCTACTGCAGTCCATGTGATCCAGTATTGCGCAAAGGGATTTGCAGAACTCACTGGAGGTGACGATTTCCTGTAATGCCACGTTGGCACAAGTGCCATGAATATGTGAGACTTCTTTAACTGACTGGCTTAACGGCTGAGATCCAACTTCTTTAGCAACAGGCACAGAACAAAGAGGAACCAAGGATTGGTTGATGACGTTATGCCAGCTCTCCTTGTCGAAATACACAGTGTCTTGAGCCCTCAGCATGCAACTCCACTCGTTTGCAGGAACAAGAACTCGCCCATTGGGAGTTTGTTTTCCAAGTAACTGAACATAAAGACTCAGGAGCTTCGAAATTTTTTGTTTGTCGTCACAAGTAAATTGTGACGATTCCCTGTACGTCTCCAGCTCGTTGAATACTTGACTGATTGAAGGCAGGCTCTGCAAACCAATGATTGCAGAGAAATGAGAAAAACTTATAAACTCGTCTGGGAGTATATATGCGAACCCATCAATCTCTTCTTTCAGTTGTGAGAAAACCTTGGATGACGGAATGAATTTCGTTTCAACCAGAAAAGCCACACTCCAGGTGCCGGATGTTGTGTACCTCTGGAACTGCAAAAATGAATGGACATGATTTGCCACAGAATGGAGCTCGGAGTTTATCTGAGAGAGAGTGGCTTGGTCATGGCCCTCCTGAAGTGCAAACTGAGAAAGGGTCACTGCATGTTGGAGAACATCATTTATTTTGCACTCAGGCAAAAATGAACTATAGGTAATGTCATCATAAAGGTTCTGAGGGACCTGTGTCCAACAACACCAGTTTGATCGGACACATTCCTTTGGAGATAAAAATATGATGCCTTGGGGCTTTGTTTCTAAGAGGGGCTTTAGAAGCGGTATTTTGTGTGGGAGCTGGTATTGGCACGGAACAAACTGTATTCCCACTAAGCTGGAGAACACTGCCTTCATTTGAGAGTTACAACAGATTTCCTTCATAATCAAGACACAGCCAGCACGCTTTGCGTTGAGATCCTCCAGGTTGACAACAGCCTGTGCCACAATTGGAGCACTGGTTGGTGTGAATTGCGCAAGCGTGAGCCTGTCAAGTACAGGTTTCCATTTTTTATAACTGTCATGATGCGGAAGTTTGTCTGTTCCTCTGAAAGCCAATTTGAAAAGGTCATTCTCAGGGGAAAACAAATTCGCTGGGGCTTCCACAGTTCCCGCATCTGAAGGCACAAATGCGACAGAAGCAACATTGGGGTGAAGATTGAATACATGGGAAAGGATTAAAGTTTGCCAGTCAGAGAGTAAATCAGCTGGCAAAGGGTGAAGCACAAAACACAGAGATTGTATCAATTCTGACCACTTTGTTCCTTGAACTCCCAACAAGTGAAACAACTTGGGACTCACTGAATTTGGTTGGATGACAGCGTCCCGAAGGAAATCTCTTGGACACACTTGCAGAAGGCTCTGAGGGAAATCGTGGGGAATGAGCCAACTGCTGTTGTTGGGTCTGAGGGCTGCACGTTGTCCGGTCTGTGCAGAGACGAAAAGAGGGAGAGACCCCAGCTCATCGGTTTTCATGAACTCTGTTTTTAAAGATGGAGCCAACGGCAAGTTCGACTCGATGTATTGGAGCAAATATCCAGCGTGTTCATTGGTGATGTTTACCCACAGCAGGTGACTTCTGTTTTTCACCATGGCGTGAATCAGGCCTTTGACCGTGAAAGGTTGAAGCACCTTGCATCTTCGTAAAAACGTCAAATATGTTTCATTTGTGACAGAGATGATGGGAAAGCTCAAACAGTCCAAAATTTGCGGGACCTGATAGATTGAGTTAGAAACTGAGAATTGTAACCTTTCACAAATACCTCATCACTTTCAAAGGTTGGGCACTCAATCACTTCTTCTTGTGCTTGTACTGGGCAATACACAAAACCATCACTGGCCGGGAGGATGGCGTCTTGGCACGTCACTAAAGTCTTGCAATTCAGGTTGTCCAATACCGCGAATAACTTGTGGAACCACGTGATGGGTTGTTGAGTCTTGTTCCATTTTCTTCTTCCAGCAACAGCACCTTTGCAACCCTGAACCCATTGTCAACCTAACACCAAAGAAACAAAAAAGAGATCCATCACACCTCCAAGTTCGCAAGAACCCACTCGAAAGTCAGAGATCCCAGAAGTCCGAGCTGTGGCACTCGTTGCCTCAAAAGAATATCAGAAGATGTTTCATCGACAATGTGAGATGCTGCGGAACTGTTCACAACTTCTAATATTGTAGCGTCACTTGTGCCATACACCAGTCCCGCATTGGAACTTAATCGGGTAATGCTGTTGTGTGTTACTACTGGAAAATTAACACACAGGGCTTGCAGACAAAAGCGCAATGAATCGTGAAGCACGGCAACAGTATTTGGAGTGGAAAAATCTTCCTGAGAAAATGTGTGTAATGACAAGTACTTGGCTAGAACAGTTGCATCAAATGCCACAATTCCCAGGTGACAAGCAATTGCAGTAGGTACTTGCGCAAAGGGAAGATGATCATTCACCAAGAAGGTGTGGATAGATTGAGGAATTTCCTGTTGTAAATTTTTTACTGTGGAAGGAAGTTCCCAGGTGCCAGTTACGAGACTATAAATAATTCTTTTCTTCTTAAGGGTTTCCCACACTGATTCAGCAATATGAAAGCGATCGGTTCTGTCAGGTATCACAGAAAAAAGAGATTGTCTATCATAAATAGGAGTGTGCTCTTTGAACCATTCCAAAAGGTGGCAATATGTCTCAGCAATCAAAGAAAAAATTTCCTTGTTCCACATAGAATCTGTTATTGATTGAGTTATTTCCCGGCCTGTGGAAAGTTCAAAAAGGGCATTCAGAGCAACAGGCAACGTGGTTGTTTCGGGAAGGGGAAGAAAACAGTTCACTGTGCCTAAAGGGGTGGCATGTGGGGTCAAAATTTGAGCAGCTGTAATGCAAGTGAGACATCAAAGGGAGAGCTCAGGGAAATAACATACATTTAACTGGTATTGCAACACCAACCCAGGGGACGGAGGACAAGATTCCCTTCTCGTTGTTTGCCTGGACAAGGCTTTGTGTTCTCTTATCCACAACCACTGCTTCTGCAACAACCCATGTTTGACAAGAAGATGGCGACTCATTCTGTTCTTGAGAAACCTCAACAACTCTTGTGCAGTCCCTTCTGCCACCGTACATGAAACTTCCTGAGCCAACAAATTGAAGTAAGGGATCTCTCATCTCTGGTTGTAACTCGGTGCATGTCGTAGAGTGCAAAAAGCTTATTGTACTATCTGCTTCTCTCACACTTATTTGAACAGACCGGACATTCTTGAGGAACAGGATAGAGGTCTCGATTGCAGTGGCAAATTGATGAAAGTATCCCTTGATTGTGTTGGCTGAATTTGTGAGATAACATTCAAAAGAAACATGGGTATACCGTTCAAAAAAGTTTGTACAACACTTTTATGGTCTGGCAAAGTTCCTTGGCGCAAAGGAAGGCGCAACACAGTCCCAGATAAGTTGGTTCCATCCCATCCAAAGGTCTGTGTTGTAACATGTTGTGAGGGTAACCCAAAAGGTTCTGCCAAAACGTACCTTGTAAGGCTCGAACTGGGATGCATAACTCTGTTTGCACTGCGTGCCCCTGTCCCCACTCAATTTGTAACAGCGCCCAGGAGATGAGTGTGAAGCCAGTGGAACATGTGTGCAAAGAGGATCAAAGAAAGCCAGAGTGTCACCTGATAAAATTGAAGGAAGATCGGTGACGTGGAAGCATGACAAGAACCCAACGCCATAGCGTCCAATTTTCCCGAGATGACTCTCTTTG
The DNA here is from genome assembly GCA_020536535.1 of Pelomyxa schiedti. Lineage (NCBI taxonomy): Eukaryota > Evosea > Pelobiontida > Pelomyxidae > Pelomyxa > Pelomyxa schiedti. The sequence continues at coordinate 97,287 of JAHLWZ010000626.1, read as the reverse complement.
GTTCCTGATGCAATCGTTTGGATTGCATTCCAATCACTTGGTTGGAACATAGCATTATTATATGCCACAAGAGCAGGTCCTTGAAAAGGTTGCATAGATGGATGAAGTAGTTTTTCTGAACTGTATGTGAAGCAATCCAACATGATTTTTACAACACTTGCCCCAGCATCATCAGCGTTCTGCAAAATTTCATACAGAATGCGTGGACCACATGGTGTGTCTCGCAACATGTACTGAATGACATTGACCACATCCACATGCTGCCCAAATGACATCCCTTGAGAAATGGAACTCTGTAGATGCTCTCCAAGTAAAGTAACACCAAATACCTTAGCGGCATCTTCCGAAAAGATGGGGTCCAAAAGCTTTTTTTCAAGTATTAAGGCATGGTCTTTCAAGTCATCATAGACAACATCTGCAATTGGTGCAAGCATAGACTCTGATGTTAACATGTACTTGACTTTGGAGTTGCTTGTTGCATAAGCATCCTGCTGTGAGAAAATGCTTTGGAGAACATGCTTCACTATGTTCAAGACGTCATTGGGAAGTGGGTGGTTTTGATAATGGGGACCAAGACTACTATTGACAAAATCAATGAGATGAGAAAGGGTGAACGTGTCCACCACTCCAAGTTTCCTCAGCACAGGTGTGTATTTGATAAGTGTGTGTGGCACAGTGTAAAGAAAAGGCTCCAAGTGGAGACCAGAAGTTTTCTCTACTTCAACTCGTGAAGGTTCTGCAAAACATGTGCCCGTCCAAATTATTGGTGCTTCAGAAATTGGAGGGATGTGATCAAAGTATGGGTTCTCCTGGAGTTTTTGGAAAATGGATGTAGCCACCTTTTCAGCCTTACGTGCATGCTCTTGCTGTTGCTCTTTTGCCATTGAATTGAATTGTGCTGCAACTTTGGTGAGCTGTGATATTATCTCCTCAGTTGTCAATTTCTTGAAATTAAGGTGAGACTGCACCTCAGAGACGATGCTAAATCCACAAATTGGGTGAATGGCAAAACCCAAGTGCTTCTGTGTCTGGAGGATCAATGAAGAAGGCTTCAAAAAGGGCTCTGTAATCTCAATATAACGCCATGGTGAATTGGGAGGTGCTGCTTTGCATGGAATCCATGCAGTGGAATTCAATGCATCGTCCAGTTCAGTATTCAGTATATTGCTGTGGGCTTGAAGATAGTTGAGCAAAGCCTCTGAGAAGTTGGCATCTTGACAAGTCAGGCATTGCTTCCTAAGGGCTTGGGGAGACAATAACTCAGACATTCCACATGATGATAGAAATGAGCTAAAATGAGCTTTACAAAATTGTGTTGCAGGATAGAACCCACTTCCAGATGGTACAACTGCAAGATTTTCAGGAGAGCTAAAAGTTAGAGAACAAGGGCGCTTGGGCTCATTGTTGTCAGCAGTGACCCAAGGAACCTGACTCAAAGTGGTGAGATGCTCCCTCTTGAAAATATGGAAGTCCGCTTCGAGGATCTTCAACGCAGTTTTCTCGCGCAGGTTGGTGTCCATGGTGAGGAAGCTTGGGAGAACGACATACATGTAAAAGTCCAAAAGAGACACTCTGAGAACTTTAAGTCGCTCCGCCAACTGGCCAGACTCCGAGTCGCAGATGTACTCTGCTGGGAGGAGACGTGCGTCAACACCTTTTGGCCCAAGTTTGAACCTCGGATCTGAGAGTGCGTGATATCCTCCCGACGACAACTTGAACAGGGGGAGCCTCAGCAGAGTTTCCTGCGTCTCCACATTGTTGCAGTCAGAGTTGGACAGTTGTTCCTCGAAGAACGTTGCAACAGACCTGAGGTTTTGTGGTGGTGAACTGCACAGCAGTTGTGCCACTGGCAAAAGAGCCCTTGCCAGAGACTGGCATGAAAACGGTGTGAGGTTCTTCCTCAACGTTGTGAAACTGCCTTGCAAGGCGGAGAAGAAAACGCCGTGCTCTTCAGTGACTTGTGCCAGCGTAGTGACCGATTCCATGTTCGCTTGTTGTTCGACGAGAAGGGGCTTTGACGATGGTGTGCAAAGTTTCCCTCCAACAACGGGAACGAGGTGGAAATCGTTGAATCTGTGCCACGTGTCATCGTCAGGAAGATCCCAGAACTTCTCCAAGAAACCATCAGGAAGGTTGAGTGAACTCAGGTGGTTGTTGTTTCCTGTTGTTGTTGGTTGGGGTGATGCTCTCACACCCTTGATGCGTTCCAAGAGGGTTGCCAAGTGCTCGAGGGAAAATGGGATCAGGTTCAACTCCTTGAACCTTGTTTGCAACACAACCGTGACTTTCTGGGGAAGTGATTCTGTGTCCACAACAGATGATGGTTCCAGGAAGTTGATCACATCCTGTTGGAGTTTGGTCTTGCAGATTATTTGCTTCCTTTCACCGTTGTTGAATGCAGACATCCTCCCATCGAGCAAGGGAACGAGGGGCAACCCGGTGAGTTCGGAGAAATTCTCATCTTCCAGGCACATCTCAAGCAAGATCCCGGCGTGCTGTGCGTTGGGCGGGACGAACTTGGATTTCTTGAGTGCTGCACGCAGGCTGCTGCTGCTTAGTGTTGTCACTCCTCCTGCTCCTGTTGGGGTGGTGCTGGTCGTGTTGTTATTGCTGTTGCCGAAAAAGCCCACCCAAACGTGGTTTGGGGCAAACACTGCTGTGTCTCCAAGTGCTTCACACAACACTGACAGGGAGGATGATTGTTCGAGGTTGTTCCTTTTTGTTGGTGAAATGACAATAGCATCAGAGAGCAGAATCCAGGTTTCTTTCCAGGATGGAACCATGAACGTGTTGGAATGCGAACTGATGCACTCGTAGACAGATTTTATGAACGGAGTCCATTGCTCCCCAGCCACGTCATGGCTTGGAAGGTATTCCCACAGGGTGGAAAATGGAACTCCAGGAGGCCAATGCTTGACAACTTCGCTGAGAACCTGCGGAACAAGTGGTGCAACAACGCTCTTCAGAATCATCAAGTTCCACTCTGCTTTTGGGCCTCTTTCCCTCAGAAGATCACGTCGACATGAAGAGAGTTCAAAGGCACCATTCACAATGAAATTGAACAGGCTCTTGCATCTGGCAAGGGGCAAGAAACAACTCACACCACCCAACAACTCCTCTGTTCCCGGGTGAGGCAATGTTGAGTAAGGGAGGGGAACAGCAATTCCCCCAAAGGCCATAGCCCTGACTTCCCCAGTGACACTCGCTTTTAAAAGTTTTTCCATTACAGAAGAGACTTCAATGCAGTCTCCACTGAAAGTATTGTGATGGAGAATATACTGTCTGCTCAAAGGCGATTGGTTTGTAAGAGAAGATGTAAGTGTAAGGAGTGTACCACAAGAAGGTGGTGGTTGTTGGATATCTTTTGACACAATTGCAAATGGTTGTATATTGTCAGACCTTTCTTCCAACACTCCAATTTCAACAGTGCGCACATTCCTCAGGAATAACAACACTTGTGGGGCTGCATCAATAAATGTGCGAAAGAGCTCCCTTACTCTGCCAGTGGAAAACACCTCTCTGCTCACACCCTCTTCACAACAAGTCCGCAAGGGAAGTTTAAACACAGTGCCCTCACACACTCCAGAAGATATGTTCAGCCCAAACAGGTGAGCACAGAATGGCTGAAGCAACTCACTATAGTCATTTTCAGGGGCAGTCAGTTCAGTAAGGGAAAAGCGAGCACCAGGAAGTTCACTGTATTTGCTGCAGAATTTTGGCATGGGGTCAAGAACAGCAACAAAATCAGCAGATAGTAGGTATGGGGTGTCTGTCAGGTGGTACATGCTGTTGAATCCAATGCCAAACTGGCCAATTTTCTCACTTTTGGTTTTTTTCACACTGTCACCAATACTCTGAATTCCTTCTATGTCTTCCTGGGTGAACTGGGCATTGTTGAATACCACGAGGCCAGGTTCTTGCAACCCATTTAGTGCTGCCACAGAGTCCACAGGGAATCCTGGTAATAGCATTTACAAAATAAACTAAAATAAAATAAAAGACCCACTGTAGTGGTGTTCATCAAGAACTAGTTTCAACATAGTGGCACCCGCATCATCGGCATTTTGTAATAACTCCTGTAACAAAGAAAAATAAAGAGTTACTTGGAAGTTAATAGCTGAAGAAGGAGGGTGACACACAAAAAGCATCTGGTGATCAGCAGGGTACTGGCCCAAGATCTCGCGAATTCTTGTGACAATCGTCTGATGTGGACCAAATTGAGACATGGGACGTGGGGGCCTACGGGATGCTCGGGGTTGTTGTGAGAGCTGCGCATCGCCGACGCCGGTGGCGGTCTGTGTAGGGGACTGCATTGGTCGGAAGAAAATGGAGAAATGATAAAGTCTTGATGTTTTGGTTTTTCGCCATCACCCAGGCAAGCACATCCAAGACATAACTAGTTTTTCCAAGTTTTTATTTTTTTTCCCCTCCTTTTCGAAGCCACAAATCCATCAGTGTTCCAGGAAGCTCTGTACTGAGAGGCAACCTCCCTACTCAGTACAAAATCCACGAGAACCACCACTATGAGCTGTTGAGGTTCGTCGTAACCTGGAGAGAACAACAGATACTTGTGCACACAGGTTGAAATAAAAAAAGGCCACGGATATGATGAACAACATCGCGCAGCAGGTGATGGAAGCCAACGACAACATGGACGGGCAGCAGCTCGCCGCCGTGCTGTCCCTGCCCATCGACCGCCGCGCCGACGGCGGCGACGTCGGCGCCGCCGCCCGCCGCGCCCCGGCCTCCTCCCCCCTCGCCGCGCGCCTCCGCCAGATCGACTCCAGCGCCCGCTCCGTCCAGGGCTTCCCCCGCGAGTTCTCCGCCCCCTCCGCCTCCGCCTCCCCCGCCGCGGCGGCCCACGGCGTCGTGCCCCCGAGCCCCGCCGCCAGCGACGCCGTCCTGGCCTTCTTCTCCGCCCGCATGGAGCCCGCCCTGGCCCGCGCCTGCGCCGAGCACGTCCTCTGCTGCATGTGCATCTTGGCCCACGCCAAGTCCCCCCCGGCCTCGTCGGCGTCGTCCTCGGCGTCCTCGGCGTCGGGGCCGGGCAAGGCCAAGTTGGCGCTGGGGGTGGCGTACGTGCACCAGACGGTGGTGGCGCAGCAGCTGAACGACATTATGGGAAGCCAGGGGTACGGGTGGGCCATGCCGGCGTTCCTTACATCGATCGCCGACCTCCGCTTGCTGGGCAGAGCCGCTGATTTGGAGGAAACTGCCGCCGCCAACGCTTCCCCGCTTCCATCTGCTTCTACTTCTACACCCACTTCCACTTCGACTGCCACTTCCACTTCCACTTCCACTTCTACATCTGCATCCTCTGCTTCGGAAGTCCAAGTTGTCAGAAAGGCAAATAAAAACACTTACTTGAGTGATGCAGCGAGAATCATCTCGCATTGTTTGCAGACTTGCCAGATTGACAGAAAAACTGATGCCGCATCGTCCAAGACGGCCGCACTTCTTCCACTTTCAAATCACCTATTCAAAATTTACTTCGTATGTGCACTTACACATTCCTCAATATTCCTATTTGGTCTAATACTTCATCATAAATTTTCCAGAGACTCGGTTTAACTGCCTTGAGAAATCGTCTGGGGAAAACTCTTGACAAGTACACAAACGGAGTGCCATCTCTTCACAAATCTGATGTACATGTTTTAAACATTCACACACGTGTGTGAATGCACACATATCATTAATATTAATAATCTGTGGATACAAGTACATAATCTCGGTTTTTTTTTTTTTTTCCTGTGTGACCGAAAATAGCTTCTAAACACATCAAATAGGATGTGTGCTTCCAATTCTACAGAGGTCGCTCTGCTCTCCTTGATGGGGAATACCCGATTGCAGAGAAATTACTGTTTACTGCTTTTACAAACTGCCACGAAAGTAGTAAGAAGAACCGGAGGATGTCTCTGTTCTACCTCGTACCAGTAATGATGCTTCATGGGAAAATGCCACCTCGTGGATTACTTGAGACACACGGCCTGGACTGTTACACAGATATTGTGCAGGCCGTCCGAACTGGTGACCTGTGCTTGATGCTCCAGGCTTTCCAGGATTATGGGGACCTGTTTGTCAGAAAAGGAGTGTTTCTTGTGCTGGAGCAGCTGCAGTGCATGGTCATGCGCACCCTGTTCCGAAAGTGCTGGGTTCTAAGTGGCCGGGAGAGCAAAATGTTCCTCCGAGTCTTTGAAGCCGCACTGAGATATTCCACCACACACCGGCCAGTTGTTAAGCCTGCTGATGCTGTAAGTGTTTGGGACTCGTGCACTGAGGTGGACAAAGACCACCTGGAGTGTCACATTGCCAACCTGATTTACAACAAGCTGATTAAAGGATACATGTCCCATCAACACGCTGTTCTCGTTCTATCCAGAGAAGACCCCTTCCCCACTCCTTCCTCCCTCTACACCAATTTTTGAGGCAAACGTGCACTTTCTCTGTCTCAGTTTTGACACCAAGTCCCTTCTCGTACCCCAAAGTTTTCTAAGTCAATAAAGAAAATACAATACCTGCCAGTCTAGCATGATTGGTTCCACCATTTGTTATTGACTCTGCACGACGTGTGCACGAGGCAAACTGAGCAAATGAAGAACATTTCCTAAAAAAATAACTCCTTTTTCTCTTGGTTATGTTCAAAATTTTGCGAATGAAATTTACAACTACACCAAACAAATCAATTGTGCTGTGTGCCCATTGTAGCTTGTGGCAAAGGCGCCATATTCCACAAAACGGCGGCACATAGGGCAGCTCTTCTGTGATGCAAGCCTGGGAAAAGTAAAATAGAAATGAGTGCCAAGGTACCATCAAACACTACATACCACTCTGTGATACAGTCTTCACAAAAGATATGTCTGCATTGCAAAGCAAGCGGTCTTGTTAGGGTGTCCTGACAAATTGGGCACACGCGAGTTGCTTCGATTTCTTGTGCCGTGGGTGCCCTGAAGAAAACCTTAGGAAAAAAAAAAAAAGTTCATTGTTCAGGACGTACGATCCAAAAGCTGAAGAGGATGAAAAACACTGTGTGAAAGCAGTGAGACATTCCTTTTGTCTGGGGAAAAGACCACAGAGTTTCAAGGATAAATATCTGTGCACAGCTTTAATTTCAAATGACCTCGAGAGGATCCACATACATAAGAGAAACAGCAAGTGAAAAGAATATGCTATCTATGCCCCATATATTAATAGCAAAATATCGGGTCCACATTGCTTAACGAGATTAGAGGAAGGAAAATGTACGGGTGTTTACCAGTGATGACTAGACATCTGTATAATCTGGAGGTTGCCTCAAGTGCATTGTAGATTTGTAAGTTGCGTGTTAAGTGCTGCCGCCGGCGATGTAAAAGAAGGATGAAAATAGCTTTCATCCCCATCGTGGCGAATCTGATGACAAAGTCTTGTATGTACTTCAGGGAAAGAAGGTAAAAGAGCGAACTACGAAATACCATTGATAAGAACGATCCAAACAGTTGTGGCAAAGTTGTATTTAGGCTCGTAGGGAAGTAAGAAAACTATATGGAGTTGAGATAAATCAGAATGTAGTTGTACTAACTCAGCGCTTTCCATAATTCCTCTTCCTCAAAGAGAACCTACAGACTTTCATTAAGGAATATCCATAGGTGTATTTTAATACATAGGGGACCCAACAATGAACAGCACTGACAACTATAACTATAAACAGCATGAGCCAGTGGCATTTGTCCTTTTTTTTTTTAAATATCAGGAAAGATCGTTAAAAGTGCAGTTGCAAACCTTGAGAGCAACTTCATGTTTTATTGTTCCATTCAAGTTAGTGGATAGAACTGTCATCCACAAAGCCACCAGGAATCCTGTCGAGTACAAGGAATAAGCACCATTTTGCCAATGGAGTATTGGTGTACCAAATTTGAACTGGAAAACCAAAACGATGAGCCCCACAAGTACAAAAGCAAGGATTTCGCTGCAAAACTGCGAGACCTGGTCAAAGAACGGGTTCCAGTCCTCCTCATTAGCCCCTTGCTGCTGCTGCTGCTGCGCGCCGCCGCCGCCGCCACCACCAGCAGCAGCAGCAGCGTCGGCGTGGTCATGATCGTGAGCGTGAGCACCACCGGTGTCAGGCGCATCGCCCCCAGTGGGCTGCGTGGCAGGAATCGGCAGTTGTTGCTGTTGCTGCTGCTGCGGCCGCTGCAGTAGGTAGCTCAGCAGCTCACTGGCCACAATCGTCGAGGCAGAAGACGAAGATGAAGCCGAAGAAGAAGAAGACGAAGACGAAGACGGCGGCGACGCGGGGGGAGCAGCAGCGGACGCAGACGTGGACGCGGTGGGGTCGTCGATCGTTATCGCCACCTGGTCCTCCTCGCTCCCCTCGCAGGCGCTCGCCGCCTCCCGCCCCACCGCCCCCCCGCTTGTACTTGTACTGCTGCTGCTGCTGCTGCTGCTGCTGGTGGTGGTGGTAGTGGTAGTGGTCGTGGTCGCGGTGGTGGTGGGAGCGGGGGTGGTGGCGGCAGGGGCTGCGGGGGCGCGGGTCGAGGAGGAGGGCGCCGCGTACGGCTGCTGCTGTTGTTGCTGGTGCAGCTGCTGCTGCAGTAGGGAAGAGAGGAGGGACGAGAGGTTGGTGGCGGCGCTAAGACCCACCGACGGCGGGGACGATTCGGGAGGCTGCCTGTGGTGCTGCTGCTGCTGGCCGCCGTCGTCCCCCTGCGTCGCGCCGCGGGCTGTACCTTGCGTGTTGTTGCCCTGCATCGGCGTTCTATTGTGGGATTGATGAATCTCGGAAGCTGACTCTCGTACTCGTCGGTCCTGTGGTCGGTTGGAAGAGTACTACTAACTAAAATGCACTGAACCAAACAAAATCGAAGGTTATTGGTGCCTCCTTCCAGGCCCACCCCTCGTCATTTAATCTCTTGTTGGATTTTTTTCATCCTCCAACAAACTTCGTTTCTCACTGTTTTTCTGTGTAACACGGCGATACAAATCGATGCAGTGGTTGAACTGATGAGGCAAGAATAGAAGTAGAACCAGTGAAACACCAAGCAGGCCTGCTGATATTGCCCATGAGTAAACATAGCCCATTTCACCTTCCCATGAGCCCTGGTTTTTGGATGGTTAGGGGTAAAATGAAAAGATACCAAAACACAAACAGATGAACTTTCACTTGCACTCCTTGCACTCTCAGAGTCATTGATAAGCACAGATGACACTACAGGCGCAATAGCAGAACCAATAATTTTGAATAATGTGCCCACACCTAATTGAAGTTAGAAGTCATAGCATCTTTTGGGAAACCTGCAGCAGCCATAAAAGTGTGTTTTTCAGTTGCTCCCGCAATGAGAATCATCTGAAGTGTAAAAACACCTCCTGAACCAATTCCGGAGAGTATTTGTATGAAAATCAGCTTCGTGGGATTAGAACAATCAAATGTATGGAAAATACCTGAGCAAGTGTTTCATGCAAGAAACATTGAATGAACATTGACACAAATAATATAAAAAAGAATGCGAAAAAGACATTTGGACCTCCTGAACTGGTAAGATGAAATTTGTGAGTTGAGAGGGAAACCATAAATTTTAACAAGATGAGGACTCAAAGGGCTCACAATCAAGTTCGGAATACCTTCAGGAAAAAGAATGAGGCCAACAATAAGGGAACTTGTGATTGCAAAAAAGCCGTTCTCCTCTTTCAGGAAGGATGGAATCGTCTGCAATGGAGTGAGAACTGACTGAGTATTACAAGTTTGATGAAACTTACAATGAACTGTGTAAAGGTATTGTAACCGGCAGAAAAAATTGCGAAGTCAAGAATGAAGAGGGCTCTATGGGAGGTGTTGGGACGAGAAACAAGAAAAACCAAACCTGTCAAGCAACAGTCGAGGTGGAATCAGTGCCTTGTCTTTTCTGAAGATTAACTCCCAAACAATAAACATCCCCAGGAACACAGGACTTGAACAAAGGAGCAGAATGGGACCTTCATCTCCCCACTCGGGAAGTACTTGGTCCAGCAAAGTTAACCCAACAAGAAATGCACCAACAGCTACTCCAAGAAGAAGGGCACCTTGGGTACATGTTTTATGTGGGAAAAATGACGTGATTTGACGTACACAACACACCTATAAAATCAACTTGGTTAGTGCCATCGTTGATTGGGGGATCCTTTGCACTGAGAAGAATTGCTATGCAAACCACAGAAACGATGGGTGTAATAATCCAAAACAGAACAACCCACTCACAGCTTTGTCCGTTATAGGAGAATGATATGTAGTCTAGAGCTGCTCCACCACCAATTAATCCCAATGACGCACCAGCAGGGTACATGGCAGAAAGGACACCAATCTAAAGTACATGAGTACAAAGGAATAAAAAAGTTTGAGTACCATGATATTTGCATATTTTTTTGGGAAAGAAGCATTAACAAAGGAAATACACAGGATATACGATGTCTGGGATAGTTAGAACTTCTTTGATGTCATAACTTGCCATGCCCAAGCCTTGGAATCCTCTGGAGATAATCAGCAGGGCCAGATTTGAACTCAAAAAGGAGACACTGCATCCAGTAGAACCTGGGTGGGTGAGCAGCCTCATCAAGGTAAAAATCGCAACCTAAGATATAGAAACCAAGGCAGAGTCCATAAGAAGCACGAAATCCAAACCTTATGGAGAATGCAGTGAATAGTGGTGTAGAAATTCCTTGATCACCAGTCAGTAGGAGAACAAGAGAAGAAATAATACCTCCAGTCATAAGATATATTGATAGCACCCAAGGAGCCCACTCAGATTGGTCAGGGTATGCCTCTGTAATCACTGGCACTGCGGGTACCTTCAAAAAAAAAAAAAGAAAGAAAGGTAATAAGCTGCGGACCAAAAAAAAAAACTGTGGAGGTGGGGCGAACAATCATGGTCTCAATGAACGAGATTGACATGCAGATAATTGACATGCAGATCCCCAGACTGAGGTGCTGCCAAGACAACTTCTCGCCATCCTCGCTTCTGTCCCCGCTATCCTGTTTCTGGTTCTCGTTCTCGTTCTCGTTCTCTTCCTCACTCTCCTCAACTATATCAGTATCACCACTGCCTCTTCCAGGAGATTCCAATTGTTTCCCACTATTGCTTGCACCTCGGCCCTCGGCCACATCGACATTCAATGACGCTGGGGAGACACTTGCTACTACAACTATGGCTGGGTGCTCGTGGTCGTGCCCGACTGTGGCTCTCCCTGCGTTTTCCCGTGTGGTGGACATGTCGACGTTCCACGGCTTTTGCTAACAAACCAAAGTTTCTTTAGATGCTTTCGCATAACCTGACCTTAGTAAGGGAAGAAGCATGAAGATTCTTTTCCTTTGATGGACTGACGCCGCTGTTAATGATTTTTTTAGTGAAAACCGGACGATTTCTTATTGGAAACATCCAGTACATGCATGTAAATTTTTTTTGAATACAACATAGGTGGGTATTTAGTGATGGTGCTTGTGACTATTGTTGTGGTGGTGTTGAAGGTACTGAACTTCTTGTTCGAGATACTCAGTGATATTATCAAATGCTGGGAGACAAAGGGGCTTGAGACAATGAGGAAAGGAGAGTAAACATACATGGCCTGTCTTGTTGTTCTTGATTCCAACACTGCACAATAAGTTTACACATTGAGTGTGGAATGCCATCCGTGGCAGGCCGCTTTTGAGGTTTGTTGTGATTAGTAACTCATTTAACACTTAAAATTTCAAATTCCTCCAAAAGGTAGATATCTACCTGCCCTGCAAGAACAAGCTCGATAAATTCTGTGAGCTGGGTCAGTGAAAATTGAAGTTTTTTTTTACTCACTCCAGGCTGTGGCAAGTTCGGAAAATGGTTGCTTTTCAGCGAAAGTATAATGTGCCACTAGAGCAAAACTGCATATGTCACAGTTAATAAATCAACACCCTCCGTTACCGTGACCAACTTTTTCTCGGTCTTTCCTCAGAAAAAAGTTGGTTATCGGTGCGGAAGCGGGTTGATTGTGAAGGTGCCGAGAATCAACAAACCTGTACACATCAGCTTTCTTGTTATACTTTCCGTTGCTCAAAAGTTCCTTTTTTTAACGTCAGCGAATCTGTTAGGAGAACTTTCAGAGGGGATTACTGGAGCCATATATACAGGTGTTCCTACCTGGTCATGGATTAAAAAAACAAAAATCTCTACTTATTGAGAGGTACCCCAGCTGTGTAGTATTGTGTTCCCTGTGACCTTTCAATCTCCCTCGAAGTTCCAAAATCTTGGAAGTGTGAATTTCATATTGTGTTAGTTCTTATACTGGTACCGGTAAGTTTGCAGTTCACAGATTCCTTCTCTTCCAATGAACACATCTAATTACTTTTAGGAACGGTTCCATTGCGAAGGGAATTGTACAAGAAGATTGTCCGGCTTTAAGTCCCGGTGTATCAAATCATTGTTGTGCAAAAATTGCATTGCTGAAAAAGGTGTCATCAAAAATACAGTACAAATGCAATCCACCTCTGGAACAGTCCAGCAAACACTTCACCTTAAGAAGCCGAGAGAACTTGGTTTTAGTCATACCTATTCAATTTTCAGTTGAGAAAAGGAGTTCGATGGAAAGGTTATACAGTAGGAAAGATTCCCCATTTCCATAAATTCCTTAAAAGTGTTGGTTAACAAAGAACAGAGAATTAAAGAAATCACAGTGATTATGGCAAGCTTCCCGGGAATCTTTACAGCACCAATGAACTCCACAATCTACAAAAAGCAGGGTGAAATTTTTTTTTTAAAGGAAAAAGGAATTACTTGAGGACACCGAAGTCGTTCTAATATACTGATTTCATGCTGGAACTCTTGAGTCGAGCTTTTTCCTGCTTGATCCTGTAGTTTCCAAATTGGTAAGTGTTTCTCTTGAAAAGAGAGACAACACACTTTCAGTACTTTTACGGCTACTTTTCTTCCTCGCCTAAAACCCAATTAAAACGAAACGTTTGTAGATGTAGATCTCTTCTTGCCAATAACCAGCATGGACAACTCCAAACGATCCCTCTCCAACAGGAGGTGAATCTAACTGCCAAATGTCAATGGGAAAAAGTGCCAAGAGAAGAAGGGCCCGTACTGTCAACTCATCAAAATCTATGGAAGTCGATAGAGCAGATTGTATGGAAAAATTCATCATGACCAGACTCTGTTTGAGTAAGGATATTACCCTAAATAAAACGAAGTAATACCTCCCCAGTCATTTTACCACTCTTACTTTCTAGTTGTGGTCAACCCAAGTGATGAGTTGAATGCAGGCAAACCTTTTAACAGAATGATGGGGAAGGAGACCGTCGCAATGGTAGTACACTTGAATGTCAATGATACAGTGACTTCTTCATAGAAATCCTGTGGAAAAGATAAGCCCTCCTTGTTGGGTGTTTATAAAGAAACAAAGCTCAGAGCTTACTGGATCTATTTCTCCACAGTCTGGAGAAACCTCCAAAGTATACTTTTCTGATGGAGGTGCTACAACTCTGAATACTGCCTTTTTTTTGTGTTTTTTGGGATTTGTGATTGTAACAACTTCTTTTAGTGCCTCCCCGACAGGGGCGTGGTGTCCCTTCAACCCAAATGTAAGGGGTGGTTGAGGTGATATCTGAAAGAACGAATTGAGAAAAAAGTAAGAGGTTAGCATAGTGAATACCTCAAGGGGAAATTCTTCAAGGTCAACTTTCCTATACACAATCAGAGACAACCTTCCATTGTAGAGTTCATTCCTACCTGCAGCCATCCAGAGATTCCATTTCAATATTTGCCTTTAAGGTAGAGAGCTGGGATAAAGTCTCTCCATCGATTCCTCCTTGATATCTACAATAAATGTATCCAAGCCTCTAGAAATCAAGGAATTTTACCCCCTCCTCCAAATAAACAAGCCCCCCAGTATAGCACCCGTCATTAATAGGGCCAACCCCAAAGCTCCTCCTACAACACCACCTACAATCGCTGCAATATTGATTTTGTCCACTAAGTACTGGTGAGATTCCGGAAGCGGAAGACAAGAAGCACCTTTAACACAGCGACCACTTCTACATTCAAAGTCATCCTCACAGCCTTCAACAACTAAGGCTGACACATTGCAATCGGGATCTGGTACGCCACATCCACAATTGCAAGCATCTCTGGTATTGTAGTCATCAAAAGAGCAGTTCCAATTCAATACTACACAGCAAGTCAAAAACTTAGTGAGTGAGAGACAAGGTACTTGAGCACTGGAATGTAAATGCATTACAATAGGCGTCTGGTTCCTCCCGACAACCCTTACTCTCTAGATGTACATCATCAACCCAGCCATAATTCCACCGGAGATTCCTGCAATCTGGGTCCGGACTCACCTTTCCCAAAAGCACAGATGATGTGTCAGTGCAATCACAGTTGCACGTTGTGCCATCCCACCAAGACTCAGGGTTACAGTAAAACCACTTATCCGTGCAAGTGAAACTCGAAGGAGAACAGAAGGTATTCACCCCACAACGAGAGGAATTCGACATTGGAGCACAATCGGGATCCTAATGTATTGTTGGGACTCTATTTCTCCAGGAACAGCATACCCAAGCTCCACAGCCACAATTGCAGTAACCGTCATGCGCGTTCCATTCCGAAACTGGACAATTTACAGAGTCATATGTATGCCAATTAGGTGGAGCCCCCACATCACTTAGGTCTAAGGAAGTAAATTTTCGTGTGGGAAAAGAAAAAGGACTAACTGACTGCAGAGCCCTCTGCTCGTATAAATGCTGTGCGAAGGGTCGTATTAATAGACGGTAATACCGTGAAGGTTACTTCTGGTTCTAGAATATATGACGAGTGATAATCACCCGAAGAATCAATGAGGATGATAACGTTGTCTGAGATGTCTGTCCCATCAAAGTGTACCCCGATGTAAGTGGGATAGGTGTATGCAACTATGCATGTATAAGTCTAAAAAATCGAAATACGGTGAACTTCGTTTTTTGGTCACACCAAAGTTATAGGGTGACAAATCCACTGTTCTCCAACTAACGACGTTCTGTACAAGGGAAACTTGATAATATGAACTGTGTGCAGTTGAAATAGGGTGTGGGTCAAATCCAGCATCAGGGTACATTTCCAGGCTATATGTTACATTCCCTGCTGATCCGGCACCCATTGCAAAACACAACTGCACATAAGGAAAAGACCGAAAAAATAAACTCAGTGACGTTTGGTCAATGGAGTGGGTTTTTGTACTTTGGTGTATTTCCATGGCAGTGATGGGGGTCTAAATTCTTGCAAAATTGTGCCACAATGGCTGTAAGGGTCCCCAGCTTCGAGTTGTTTAAAAAAAAAAATCCAGAACCCACAAGAGGAAGAAGCATAGAACAAAAAACCCACAAAAGCAAGGACGGGCCAGGCCAAATCCGCGATTGGAATTGGAATCGTACACCTCTGCGCCCACACCTCGGCACGGATCAGCACTTCTCGCACACCAAAACAGCGAAAAACAAAAAAGGCAAAGCAGGATCAGAGTGGGTGGTTGTTGGTCACTCATGTGAAGGTGTTAATGTGTCTATATTATACGGTGGAGTGTGTTGGTTTTGGTTGTTTAATTTGTTTTCCACTGCTAAAGGTGGTTTCTTTCAGGACGATGAAAAACGGGAGCGGTGAGAAAAACGGATTAGTTGGATTCGGCGAAGTGATTATTTACAGAAGACAAAAAAGGAGTTTGGAGCTATAAAACAAGCGACTGCACACAGAGAGCCGTGTACTTGTCATTCCCAGAGAAGAATCTCACGTCTACCTCTCCGTGTGGTAACTACGCAATTTAAGAAAAAAAATCAGTAAGAAATGATGACAAAATACCTGGGGGGTTTGGAACGTCACACAGCCAGAGTGTGAATCAGGGGACAGGGTCCCTTGTGTGCAGTACTTGAAAGTCACGTATGAATGACTATCAGCACCTTTGAGGTATACACCTATCCAGTCATAAGTGGAGGAGGGTATCCGGCTCTGCCATTGTACACGAAGTTGAGAGTTTTCAATTCTGCAGGTGACAAGTTAAAGAACATAAAAGCTAAAAGTAAAAAACGGGACAACGTAGTGGAAATAGAAACCGGGGATTTGACCTCAACAGGTGGAGTTTTTCCACTGTATGCGTAGCCCGAAGAGTATTTGAAGTACCGCAACTGTAAATATTAGCAACAGGTCATTCTCCAGCATAAGAAACCTCATAGAGACCCGGTTTGGAAGGTAAGGGAAAACTAACAAGCGGTGTAGCGCATCTCTTGGACATAATGTATTTACGATTGCTCCTGGATCCCTTTCCACTTATCGTCAGGGCGAAAAAGTGATGAAACTATTATTAACTTTATTATTGGAGGTTATCTATTGCACACTGTTTGATACAACCCAATCCAGTCACGATCGCTAGTAGGCTGTGGTTCGCTGACACTTTGGAAAGAGGCAACTATCTCGTTGTTGGACATTGTTGCCGTGACTGTTGCAGGTGATCCGATAAGGAGTGGATCGGTCGTGAGTAACTCTTGCTTGCAGTGGATATATCTTACGTTATAATAGCCATCCTTTAGATTCTATAAATATTTACTGGCGGTAAACTAATCCTTACTGTCAGTCCCGAGAAAATCCCACTTCCACTGGGAATAGAATCTATCTCAGTATTAAATGGGGAATAATTCTAATGTGATATACATGTATACACTGACTTAGTGGATGAGAACTCCCTGTCATAAATAAATAGGCCTATCCAATCTGAGGCGCAGGAGGAACTGTCCAACATTCCTGTCACATTCCATTCAAATAAAATGGTATTTGCTAAGACCTAACAAAAGAGTTTCTCTAAAGGTTTCACATCGAAATAGATACTTTGGCATGCAAACCACTCTGTGGTTGGACTGGTGATTGAACGCCAGATGTTGGGCTAGGTGAGTTTGCAAGGTACTCCTCTATTGTTGTGATATTTCCGTACCTAGTTGTATAAGCCAATCAGAACGATTATCGGAAAGAAACATTGTGATCTTAGGCTCCACGCTTTGAGGTGAACTATTATCGCTGCGGTACCCTTCCAGTGTTTGAGAGCTCAAGGTTGTGTCAGTAGTGTCCGGGAAGCTATCTTGATGGAAACCTTCTGAAGACATACTGACAACACAGACGTTTGCAGTAGCGGCTCTCTGTACAAAGCCCATCTGTGACGGACTTTGACCAGGTTGGGGAGGCGTACAGTCAGCATATTGAGTGTCATTATCACTATCAGTGTCACTCATTGGAGGAACAATGTCCATCGACTCCCCATGCAGATCTTGAAGTGTGGGGGTTGTAGTGGCGCACTGAGATGTGGAAAAGGTCTCCCCTTGTAGTTCATTGGATAGTCCGCTTGCTATCAGTACTTGGGTGAATCCCTCTTTATCTCCTGGCTTGCCATGTATTTGAGGGGAATGGCAGCTCGAATTTGGTGATGGACTGTGAGATGGTAGAGATTTGAAGAGGACTGTCTCGGGGGAAGATTCCTGCGTTGCTGCTGTATTTTGGGAAAGGTGATCTTCCTTTTGGAGTGTCAGTGAAGAAAAAAGACTGTATGGTTCCAACAGGCGGAGGAGTCCCCGTGGGTTGCCTTTTTTCAGTTTCAATCACGTTCATTGCTGAATACATTCGAAAAGAAGATAAGGATACGAAGAGGGAAGGCGAAGGGGAAAAAAAAAACATATCCACCAACCAGCTTCTAAAAAAATATGTGCATAGTCATTGGAGGTCATGGAGTAGGCCTCAATCATTGAGAGAGACATGTCAGGAAACACCTCCTTCAGTCTCTCCCTAGCATCGCCACCATCATTGGACATCGCGTGTGCCTTGTGTTACGAACGCAGCAGATCTCGGCTTTGTTGCGACCAAGCAGCGGGACACTGTCGGTTTTTTTTGTTTTCTGAATTTTGTGTGGTTCCTGTCTAACAATTTTCCCCTTTGGCACCTTGGCAATCAAAGAACCAAGTGAAATTCTTGAAATGCACGGCACCCAAAACGAGCTCAAAACACAAGAAAGGGTTGTGGCCCGGGGTTCCAACCCCGCATGGAGCATTGGTTTTTTTTTTGTGCAGCAGAATCCGTTCACACTTATGAATACTGCGAGTTGGAGCTGACATATACAGGGACCTCAGAGCCAGGTGCTGTGTTGATTCCGGTTGGTGGATATGGGGTTGCATAGGGTGTCCCTGACACAGCCGCTGTTGCGTTTGCTGTATCTTCTGTGTTGCTGGGAGGGGGTACTACCGGCACTGCTGTTTCCAGCTCGGCGGATTCAAAGTGCTGCGGGTCAGTGGGCTTGTGCATGCGCTTCCGCTTGGTGACCCAGCAGGCTCCCACGGCAACCGCCGCTCCCACTCCTCCCGCAACCCCGAGGCCCACTAGAATTCCCACGGCGGCCCCTGATAGTCCATCATCGGGTGGTTCTGCAGCAAGAATTGAGTGGGATAGAGATGTAGAATGGATGTGCTGTAAAACCTTGCATGCTGCAGCCGCCAATGGCAAATCCAGTGAAGTACGAGTCTGTGGTAAAGGTTGCCATGGTCATTGAAAAGCCATCCCATGTATCCACTGTAGCCAGTGCGTACTCACCCTCATCGAGTTCTGCAAGGGTGTAGAGAGTATAGGAGCAAAGATCATAGGCCATGGTGTACCACTGGGACTGATCGATTAGGCTTATAATTTCAACATAAAAGTCGTCAAAAACGTCAAGGCTAATGAAGTAGCGATTTGAAATGTCATATCCATAAAGGTAATATGATGATGCTGCAATATCAACCAGAGCATAACCAGTGATCTTTGGTTTTCTTGAATACGATCAAAAAATGGGGACAATTACAGTCGAAATATAGTTCAGGGTGCCGTCATCCAAATTTACAGTGTAGAGGAATGTATCATAGCTGTCAGTACCCACGGCATACATTTTTCCATCACCGTCGCTCCAGGCCATCCCATAAACATAGTCGCCCTCTGCGTACCATGCAACATTGTCGAGCGTACAGCTGGGGACATGCAGCTTGTAGAAGGAATTCCAAATATCATACACATACATCACATCACTGTCACCATATGCAAAATCCCCGGCACCAATACTGACAAACTCATCAAAGTAGCACACAGTTACCAGAGAAGTAGTGGATGTAAACTGTAGAACAGCATTGTTGTAAGTATCGATGACATATCCACCAAAATCGCTTTCCGAAGAAGGTGGTACTGGTACTGGCCCTGGGAGTGGGGTTAAAGAAATATCAATGGTTGGTAAATTGGGTACCTGCAAGATGAAGAACGAAGTCCATAGAATAGTAGTAAGCCCCTGTGACTAGTATATAGTCAGTTGTTCCCGCGAGTACGTTCCACGTTACTGTAGATCCTTCGCCAATGTCACAAGAGTCATCATCATACCCAAGACAGATATCAGAGCTCCCGTCAGAGTTACAACCACTAAAAACATAAATTTGGGTGTCAGCATCTGAGCCACAAGTATCAACTACGGCTGGGCCAGAAGTTGTAGGTGTGTAGGAAAAGAGAACCCCTAAAAGATATTGGTGCCAGTTGGAAAGATAACAAATTTAGAAGTTCTCACCTTCTGCCCAAAAACCAACGCAATCCAACCATACTGAAGGGGCACCTTCAAGAGTGGAGGAGTAAATAAACATATCACTAGAAATGATGGCCGAAGAGCAGTCCACATTACTTCCTTCTGTAAAGGGATACTAAGAACTAAATGGGAATACAGATTTTAGCTATTGCCTTCAATTGTCAACTCAAATGGCCCAAAATCCTCACCCGTTACCAGTATGTAATATGTAACTCCAGCATAGCCAAACCATTCAATGTTAATCCCGTATTCATCAGAATCACATGCACTAGTGGCGGCAGTTTCACAACCAAAGATATCTCCAGATGCATCGCATTCTGACATAACGTAGATAGATGTGTCAAAACCTGTGTCTTCGTCGCATGTAGAAGCCCTGTAATTACCAGTGATATCGGGCATGTACATAAAGAGCACTCCTTTTTCCTTTTTAGTGAGACGGATTTTGGAAAGTAAACTCACCAGGGTACTCAGTATCGAAACAGGATACGTATTGTGTTGGAACATCTACATCCTCCCAGAAGACCTCGAAGGGTAGAGACAATACCTCCTGGGCAGTACTGCACTGCAGTCTCTGGGGCATTTCTTTGGAACTGGTCAACTTAATTACAATCTTAGAAAAAGACCTAACACAGTGAGGTTGAAGGTGCCGGTTTCATACCAGCCAGACACAAATATCCAGTAAGAAGTCCCAGCATAACCCATCCAGGTTGCTACAGATTGAAGATCACATTCATCCTCCCCAGAGGTCACACAATCGTCAATTTGACCAGATGCTACACAATCAGTGAACACAACTAGGGTGGTGTCAAAAGAGGATCCTTGGCAGGTTTCAGCTCTGAGGTAAGTATCAGTCAAGGCAGTGTAACGGTACAGAACTCCTAAAAAATTAAAAAAATCAGATTGGCCTTTATTGTACATGTCCAACCTAGTGCGTTTAATCCGTAGCAGGATACTAAACCAGAAGTAGCAGTTGTTGTATCGCCAAAATTACTGCTAGGTAGAGAAGTGATTTCCAGTGCCGTGTCGCAGGCCAGGGGGTCCGTTCCTGCAAGAGAACGTTAAAAATCAGAATACGTGTTTTCAAACAAACCAATGATGGGGTCGTCCACATCAACTACAAGGGTTTATAGAAAAAAAAATTAGAAGATAAAAAACAGGTGTGATTGCTTACCACACTGAGATTGGAACATGAGGAAATCGCACTCATTAACAAAATACAGAATACCATTGATTGTTGTTGTGCCGTCAGAGATGTCAAGAACCCGGAACTCCGTTTCCCATGTATCCGTATTGTAAGTGGCAAAATACACGGTATCGGTGCACGGATCATAGCTCATCCCTTCTCCATAGGTGTTGAGTCCGGAAGGCCCAAGTTCGCCACTGACAAGAGTACTTGAATCCACCCAAAAGAAGCTTCCACTTGCTGCGTCAAAAGCGTATATCAAACCAGATGGAGTTGCTGCAATATCTGAAACTTCAGAGGCCCCAACGATTTCAGTCAGGTACGTGGCGGTACCAGTGTTAAGGTCAATTGTATATAAGTATGAAGCATCACGGGTAGTGAAAGCACCAAGCATGGCGTTGACTGTTGTAGACCAGGAGAGGCCCGCTGTATAATACGACTGATAAGTCAGTCCAGTGTATCCAATAAAATGTAGCGAACAGTCGGTGGTGTTTAGTCTGTATAGAGCCATTGTTTCGTAGTCGATCCCATACATCCAGTCCGTAACGCCATTGACGAAATCAGCTAAAGTGAGAGTGCAGACATAAGGGAGAATGTTTTCAAAAAGAAACAAACCCGAATAGAAAGTGTCCCAATATGAAATGTCACAAATGTGAGTGTATTCCCGCACGTAAGGGTCGTTGAACTGGAACAGCTCATTTGTGAACGAGTTTCCAAAATACCCATTGAAGGTACTCACTGCGTACGCGCCTTTTTTTTTTTTTTTTTTTGATTGTGGTTAGTGTTAGATAATTGCGAGTAAGTACTAACAATAAAGAAAAGAGGCAGCCAGCAACGACGCTGTAAGAAACAACGACCGCCCCATTTCTTTATTTGTCTGTTTTTTTGTTTTTGTTCGTGTGTTCTAGACACACCCCAGACTTGCCGTTTTTTTGTGTTTTGTTTCTTCACCGTTTCTTCATGTTCAAGGCTTGTTCAGTTTGTGATGGGTTTTTTCGGAAAAACATCTACAAACGGGGAACGGAGTGAAATGACCGAAAGAGAGAGGGAAAATTGTTGTGGACCAATTGACTGAAACGAATGGTATGAAATGGGTGAAACGGGAGACGTGATTGTGATTGTGATTGTGTCTGTGTTACTAACAGGAAATTTCCGGCGTCAAAGTGTGGCGTTGTAATTATTTTTTTTATATGGTATGTTATAAATTGGAGAAGAAAGATGTTTGGAAGATCTCACTATCTCACTTGCAACCAGTGGGGTACACAGCCTGTGTGGCAATGCCGCAGTTACTGCATACATAAGTCAATGCATGCAGAAAAAAAAAAACTTACTTGTTTTTGTTTGCACACATCCAGATGTATCCCCTTTATGATGTTATCATTGCTACTTATTTAAATGCATTAAATGGAACTTACTGTATGCCCCAACTAGTTCCCCATGAATTTCTGCAAAACGAAAATTACCATTGTAGCATAGTTTCAATTAGGTGTAAATTAACGCACTTTACAATATAATAATCTCCTGTAGAATCGCTATTCATTCCAACAATCACAGCTGCATGGTTCAATGTTGATGTGGAACACTGAGGCTTGTTACTTATAAATACTATTTGAAAGGAGAATTACACTAGATGGGCAATATATCCCGCTCTTATAGAATCTGGTGGTTTCTTAGTTTTTCTCTTAGGCAGATGTACATACTGGAAACCAACACCACTTGCATCGATGGAAACTGACACGGGAGTTTTTTGTACTGCATATTGCAGAGCAACCTCCGAACCGGAGGAGGTCGCTGTGTATCCTGTGCAGTCAGCACTATTGAGGGTGTCTTTTGCCCTTCAGGTATACCGATGGACTGATATTAGAATGAAAGCTACAAAGGAGTACATACAAGCAAGTGCTTTTGGATTCTGTGTACGGGTATGCTGTTTCAAGTTCAGACCAGTAATCAATAACGTAGTTGAAACCGTTGGCTGGTAGCCCCCCATTGCACCCCTTGTTACCATACGTAACAAAAGCACAGTCAATGAGCTGCTGTTCAGAGAGGGACAGAAGAGACTTAGTGGCTATTTCGTGGCACCCTTCCAAGGCCCCGATTGCGGAAAAGGCCCAATAGCTACTGCACTCCCCTTAAATACAACAAGTGAATACTAACTACACTTGGGAAAGCAAGCGCAACACAGGCAAGAACCTTGATCCTTGACCGGCGTGACAGCGCCAAGAGACCTCCAGTCAACAGCAACTATCGATTCCGGTGCGCCAACCGCAGCTTCCGAAACGTCGCCGCGTGTCCTCCAATTACTGGCGGACGAGTTTGGCATTGGCGCAAGGTACTGGCTCACAAACTCCTCGTTGGTCAGGTCGGCGAACCGGTTCATTCCGAGCTTGTATGTGTGGCCGCCTTCAAAGTTGAACTGTGTCACAATGGCCAGGTTCCTCCTCCACGTGTCGAACCGGTGGCGCTGTTCGCCCGGCGAGGAATAGCTTTTCCCGTTCTCGGCCATCCACTTGCCAAAGGCGGGGAGCAAGTTGCACGAGCAGAGCCCCACACTCCAAGCTACTACAAGCAGCAAACAACACACTGGACTCGCTCTCATCGTTTGTTTTTTTTGTTCCCTTGTTGTTTTGCAACGCCCATTCTTGTCAATGCGGGCGAAACTGTGGTTGATCGTTGGGTTTAGGAGTTTATCTTCTGAGCCGCTTTTCCTTGCGTCCTCATTAACTTGAGGATCAGGGGAGAGACTAATTCTGAGGCGCTTTGCAAACGGTGCTTCAACAAAAACTGGGTTGTACTCTCTTTCATAATCGCCTCAGAGACTCTGGGGGGGGGGAGCTCAGAGGGGCCCACCAGTATCAGCTCTTTTTAATTGTTTTTTCTCTGCTGGAGATCAGAAACAGAAAATACAAAAAATAAATTGGCACAGGTGGACAAGGAAGCAAGTTCCACTATATTCAATTTTGCACAATTTCACCAAGTGTCTTCATCCACGAGGCTTTTCTTCAAGGCACTCGTTTGTTGGGGTTCCCATCCATTTTTCATGGGGAGAGACACTATGGAAGCTGCTTGAGCTCAGTGAAATCAATAATTTGCCCCAGGTCAGGAGTGATGGTGGTGGTGATGGTTCCGGTGCTTCTTGGTTGATGTCTGCTGTTGCATGGCGCTGGATGGAGGTGTTGACCTCTTGATGGGAAGGCTGGTCCGTTGTTGATGGTTTGGTGGCTGTTGCTGTTGCTGTTGCTGTTGCTGTTGCTGTTGCTGTTGCTGTTGCTGTTGCAGTGGCAGTGGCAGTGGCAGTGGTAGTAGTGGCGGTGGTCGTGGCACTGGGAGTGGCACTGGGAGTGGCAGTGGCAGTGGCAGTGGTACTGGCAGTGGTGGCTGTGCTGATGGAATTCCAGGAGGCCGGAGGGTGTCATAAGGTATGAAGGAACGGAATGGATGAGGCTCGATGTTGGGTGATGGGAGCTGTTGGTAGGAGGGCAGCGAGTGCTGCTGTAGTGGTGTGTGGGATATGTACCGGTATGGTGATGCTAAGGGCAGGTGTGGTGGCGGCATGTTAGCTGAGCTGGTGTGGGTGGTAGGCATAGGCGCACTGCAGGTGTTTGAAGAAGGCGGAGTCAGTGTAATTGGTGTAAGGTCAGTTGGAGGGGAGGGAGAATCAGGAACATAAGGAGGCGAGGTGCGTTCCTTTGAAGGGGGAGGGCATCCATTTGATAGAGATGACAAGGAACAGGGTTCATCTGAATTGACTGCTTCTGGGAGCGCACTTGGAAGAGATGAAAGTGGATATTGGTCAGTGGGAGGCGGAGGAGTGTTTTCGTTTGTATGCACTGGAGAGGGAGATCGTGGACCACACACAATGGGTCTGAGTTCAGTGGACGGGGTTGGAGAAACGTCCAAGTTAATCAAGGGAGGATGTAAATCCTCGGGACTATGTGGAGAAAATGGTGGCTTGGTCGTTTTATGTCTTACAGAATGTGTAGACTGAATTGGTTGAGTGTTACTGTGGGAGGTTGAGGTTGAGGTTGAACATGGAGGTGGCATTCTTAAAGTCTTCTGCAAGAAGTCCCAATTATTAAAAACAAGGTTTTTTGCATGTATCCACTCAAGCCAACTGTGCCAATGCTACATGCATGTTAAATTTTAAAGGAAATGCGAAATATAACTGGGTCTTGGTCTAAAGTTAAGGGATTGCCAACAACAATAAGGCCACATCTTGGTCTGGTCTTTGTACAAATAAGTACACCACTAAATGTATGATATTACCAGGGCCACATTCATCCTTCTCCAATCACGAAGAAATCCAACGTTCTTCTCTGGATTGGATCGTACAGCCGAGAAAATGATTATTTCCTAAAGCGAGGTTACAGAGGGTCATTTATTTGCACCAAACCTTTTCTCTCCCTTGGAACGCATCTACTGTGTGAACAGTAATGGTGTTATTAAGTTCCAGGTATTCGTCAGTCTCAGTAATGGAGGTGTGCTCAAAACCAAGTTTACTCAGTCTATCGCCTATAAGACGGACTTGACCCAAATATGGTGTGACTAATCCAATATCATGTAAGGGTACACGGGCATCTGCAAACTTGGCCACAATCTCAAGCACAATAAATTCTACGAAGAAAATTTCTGTGGATAAATACGGTAGAGACACAAATGGCTTCATCAGCGTTTGACTTGCTACCCTCACCAGTGTCAGTCTCAGGTGTGAACATGGGTATAAATGCAACAGGTATTCCTGCATTTGGCCAAGGGAAACCTTTAACTTGAGTTAAATAAAAGCAATGTTACAGAGTGGGACAACCTCGTGCTGGTGGCCTGTCTGCTTCAGAGACTCCGTTTATCATCTTTCCTTCATAGAAATGAATGGATGGCCACTCTGATATGCCAGGATGCATTCGATACTGGGTATTTAACAGATAAGGTTCTATGCCACTTTCCACAAAGCGTTGGAAAGCACTTCGACTAAGAAGGGCATCTGATTTAAAGTCATATATATTAGGGGAAGAAGGACTAACTTGCTTCAGGGTTCGAAGTTAATACTGTAGGGCCCAGTTGATTGTCATCACCCAGTAAAACTAATTGAGAGCATCCCTTTGATAGAGCGCATAGTGCTGATACTTCAGTGGACTGTGTGCTTTCTGCCTAGTATAAGTGAAGAAGAAATGCCCCGATACAAACCATCTAAAACCACAACTGGAAAGTAAAGATCATCCAAAAATTGGGAACCAGCTCCAATGCAAGTAGCACAAATCACTTCGGCATTCTAACACACTAGATTTAGAATATAAAAAAATGGAAGAGACTCACATATATAACAGATTTATTGATATTGCGTTCGACATCTTTGGGGATCGGCTTCCCTTGACTTCTTAATTTCTTTTCAACTGTGAAAACCAATAGGAATGGAGAATAGTACTTGAATAATAGGGTGCTGCTCAAGCTGAGCTTCAACTGTTGCTGAGCGCAGGTGGTCCCTGACCTTACATGGAGAGCCAATTCTCAAGGCTTTTACTTTTAAAGGTGAGGGGAAATGTATCATTTGCATTATTGACACACTGTGAGCATTGATCAGTCCTTCAAGAAGGTTATCTGTACCCACCTTATGGAAACATTCACTCAAGGAAAAAAAAAAAAACATAGGGCATACATTCGTATAGGCTGTTGCTAGTAATGTTATTCCCACATTCTTGAAATAATGAACCAAGAGCCTCAAAAGATGAATGGCGGTCTGGGTTTTTCCTGTGCCAGGAGGTCCTTTGATAAGACTCAAAGATCTGAAGGATTCTAAGGACATTGGCCTCCTAAAAGTAGTAACCTGTTTATCACTTTAAGTAAAGCACTCCTTTGACTGGGGTTCATCTTCCATGTATCAAAATCTGCAGGTAGAGGTTTTGAATAGTGACACATCAGCTTTTCGGGCTTCATGGATTTTAGAAATAGAAGAAAAGGAGGTTACGCACAGGGGGTCTTGAGGCAAGCTGAGACAAGGGAACTTGTGACCCCAGGAAGAAAGGTGCTATTGGGGATTGAATTGTGGCTGAAGGCAAACCAACACCACTTGTTTGCAGAACTCTATCCTGCAAAGAATTTGGAATGGGCTGGGAAGTGAACTTCGACAAGGCACTCAATGTTCTTCCCACCGTCACATTATCACTTCCAATGTCCAATCTCTTCAACGATAAGCAAGTCATATTGGAGATATCTAGATACCAGGAGCCCTTCAAACAAAGTTGGGGGTGGATGTATGCACATGCACATAAGGCAGTCAGGGTGTCTGTCAAGGACACTGAGTTCAAAGAAGCAATCTTTATGGGGGGCAGTCCGACTGACTACAATAGAGTCACCCTTTTAATGGAAATTTAGGTTGGGCTCTGGTATGGCTATTTGCACAAACAAAGGATGAATACATGGTGGAATCGGTGAAACGGGAGCCGAGGGAACTGGGTATGCCGAAATTTGATCAAGTCAGATGAATACAGTGTGCCACCTCGCTCAGCAATCATATCAAATAAAGTAAATCCTTCACTTTGAGAAAAAAAGAATTGGTCACTGCCATTCCATCTTGCGTCACTTACTGCCTCAGTTTTGCCTCCGACCAAGTTGTGGTCCTTGCTAAGGCTTCCTTGTTTTCAGCATCTTGTTCCACTTTCACGGCATTGTACCACTTATCGAAGTATACCTAATTTGTTTGGCAAAGGGCAGAGGGGAAGAAAAAAACCTTACCTTCTTGTCATTTGCAGACCTTTTGGTGATGATTGTTGGTGGTCCTTTTTTGGTCAAAGCGTCCTATCACGCTATTATTTACACGGATGCATTTGTTTTGTTCCAAACAACGGCACCACGAAGAAGAAATCACGTTGTGCACAACTGAGAGGGGGGAAAAAAAAACAACAAAAAAAAAAAAAGGGGGGGAGGGCAGTAGAAAAGGCAAACTTGGTGCACGGCCGCCCGATCGGCAGTGTTCTGATTAACCACGTTCAACATTGCTTGACATTCTGCATCGATGTCACGCCTGGTTGGCACCGGCACAGTCTTGTGTGGTATACGCCGCATCACTCCCTTACTTCGCAGTATTGTGAAATTGCACAACCAATCACAATTTCCTGAAGAGATCTGATAGAGGAACGAAGAAGGCTGGGTCTGACTAGTCCCGAGAGAGAAGGAAAAGAAGATAGCGTGGGGGTAGAAGAGAGAAGGCTTGGAATCGGATTCTGGGATCTAGGTGTCGGTACAGCTGTACTCGAGTCTTGGAACATGCGGAAGTGACGAAACATCTGCATAGGTGTTTATTTCCTTGTTCAGATAGACTTCGGCTAACCCGAGCGACCGATGGAAGCTTCCATCCAGAGTAGAAGCTTCCATCGAAGATAGAAGATGGCGTTAGGGGCTTTTTAAGCAAAGCCGATCTTCTGTAACAAAACACAAATAAATAAAAACCCAAGAAACAAACAACAGCAAGCAACAACTCGAGCGACAACAAACAAAAGCAAACTCAAACAAAAACAAATGGAAATGATTCAACGACTTGTCAACATCATTGAGGGAAACAACACCAACGCCTACATGGCTGTAAAGTCCAAGTCTCCCTCGAAGGCCAAGAAAATTGGATGTTGCGGAACCACCCATATTGGCAAGAAGGTATCACATCCCGTCCTGTTTTTTTGTTTTTTTTGTTTTTGAAACATATATTCGTAGCATTTCTAACCTTTGCTTTCACAGGTTTTCTACAATCGCCATGGATGGGTTTGTTCCAAGTGTTATGCCCCTTGGGAGCCGAGAAAAACCGAGCCGGTCCCACAAGCCGCTTCAATTTCTGCTCCTTCTCCCGCACTTCCTGAAGTTGAAGAAGCCAGCGACAAGAAGGAGGCCTCGGATTCCCATAATCTTTCTCACTGCGGCAAGCGAGTCTTCTACCAGCGCCATGGCTGGGTCTGCTCCAAGTGCCACAATCTTTGGGATTCTCAGAGCTGTACTATCACAAATCCGAATCCATCTGAGGTCGGAATTCTTTCTGGCAGGTCATGAAGCCGGAATACACATTCTACTAGCTCATCAACCTATTTCCGCTCTGGCTGCTCTTGAACACATTCGTAGTCAGAGTGACTCCCTGGAAAAGGCTCAGTCCTTTCAACCCTCTTACTTGGGGTTCATCCAAGTTGCCTCCTTTGTATGATTGTATTGATAAATAAAAAAAACCAGTGTATTTCTTGAATACTTTGTTTTCTTCCTGCTTCGATCATGTTCCCAAGAACTGCCCATTCCACTTGAGCTAATTCGTGACCAAGTCCTCCACTTCAAACACTATTACACACCCCTAATATGAAATGCAAAGCTACTCGTGCCTAACCGCGCAACGCTGCTGGTGTGATAGCAGCTCAATGCTCATCACAACGTAGGACTCTACCCTTTGTGATTACATTTGGGGTGTGATTACCCACATGAGAGGAAAAAAAAAACCCCAACGAACGGAAAAAGAAAAAAAACCATCGAACAACAAAATCAACACCACCCACAACACACCAGGCCCCAACAGCCAAGAAAACGTTCCGCCAGTTTGCGTCGCGCGTGGCGGGGTCGGCGTCGGGGCTGCTCTCGACCGTGGCGACGGCGGCGGCCAGCGCCGCGACCACCGTGGCCAGCAACGCCGCGTCGGCGGCCGCGACCGCCGCCCAGGGCACGTCCGCGTCCAACAACTGGCGCGAGGTCCTCAAGAGGAACTCGGTCGCCTACCCGGTCTACCACCCAAGGCCTCAGAAGCAGCAGCAGCAAAAGCAACAACCTCAGCAAGTTGCCGTGAAGTCAAAGGCGTCGGCGTCGCCCAGTGGGACTATGACGCTGGTGTCTGATGGGAGGTCGACGTTGCCGCAGCCGACGGCGTCCAGGGTGCCGCCGCCGGCACAGCCTGGGATTATGGGAGGAGGGGCGGTGGACGCGAGGCCCAACCTGGACTCGTCTTCTTCTTCCCCGCCTCCTCTGGCCCCCTTCACGTATTCTCAGCCTTCCCGCGTCCCTCAGTCCTCCCCCCAGGTCGCGCCGGACCTTTCGGCCTCTTCGTCGCAGCGCCAACCCGCCTCCCATAATTCTCCCGCGGCGGTGCAACCCGCGCACACAGGGGGCACCGGCACCCCAATGATGGGGTCGCGGCCCAGCATGAGCGCCAGTTCCTTGTCCTCTGGCGTCATTGTCCTCGACGATGACCCAACAATGGACGAAGTCACATTTTTGTCACCAAACTCCTCCACACCTTCCACAACTGTCAATGTTTCGACCATGCAGTCTTCTCGTGTGAGCAGCACTGCCTCTTCATCATCGTCATCTTCTTCTTCTTCAGTGATTGATCCTGCTCCCACAATATCTACAACTTCGACCACCACGGCTTCGACCCTTGCCCCTCTTGCCTCACAAGCTCCACCGGTTCGCGAATTGCAGCTTATGCTCCCTTATGGTGGCATCCCATGGGCGGAAAAACCTATTGCCGCACCTCGTGCCCTCTTAAAGTCCTTACTGGTTGCCTCCGTGGTGCCAAATGCTGTGCCCATAGCACACTCTAAAGGTACCTTGTTTTGAGTTCAAATGACTGTAGTGAATACAATTTTCTTAGAGGAACTGGATGCCCTAAATGCTTGCATGAACAAACAGTGCTATCTTACCGGTCAACACCCTGGTAGACACAATACCTTTTTTGGCCTTGCCATACACTGTTCTCCACGTTGTTTGTCTGTGAGGAATGACATGTCTGCCAGTTCCCTGAGGTCAACGCAAAAAGTGAGGTTGTTTCCCTATTTAAAAACCTTTGTTACGAGTTCTTTCTTTGTGTTTGTTGACTACTAAGCAGTGAAGCGGACCAAGTTGGATTGGTGAAGCTGTGCAAGTGTATCCGACTTTTGATTCATGATGTACTTGCCAAACCAGTGACTGCCGAAGAAGTACCACCCATTGTTTTCCAGTACGAAAGTAGTATTGAGCTACCAGTGCCCTAAAACTTTTTCCTT
The DNA here is from genome assembly GCA_020536535.1 of Pelomyxa schiedti. Classification (NCBI taxonomy): domain Eukaryota; phylum Evosea; order Pelobiontida; family Pelomyxidae; genus Pelomyxa; species Pelomyxa schiedti. Next base: position 66,540 of record JAHLWZ010000626.1, on the reverse strand, counting down.
CAGAGTTATGTTTGAGATACGTGAGTGTGTGGAATCAAGTCCAAGCTTACTCAAACTTGTGGAAGAAACTATTTCTCACGTATTTCCTTCGACATTAATTGGTGTTTCAGCTCACTAGTTACAGGAATTGGAATTTTGGAACTGGAAGACAATGACCTTTAGTTCGTCTGCCTGCCACTTTGCTGATGACACTATTGCTGAACCATTTGCCATTATACAACAGTTGGCACAATGGCTACAGACCTGGGTTGAGCAACTGGAGAATTCCACTGAGGGATTCCTTTTTCCCGTGTATGCACAAGTAATAATCATGCAATATAACAGTACTATCTTTTCCTTATTTTTGGCCAGATTTCCACTAAGGCCATCTGGTACAGATCAAGTCACAATTCTAGAACCTCAAAAACAAAGTGAAGCATTGCAGAAGTTGCCAAAAATGCGTCCTGTTATTGGCGTGTATGTCTCTGCTGAAGCCTATGCTATGGGAATGCAGGGTGACCCAGAGGTATTCAAGTCTATCAATATTTTCTTTCTAACACGTTGTACCAGTTTCAAGTACGCCCTCTGGCTGGTCGTGGATTTGGTTCTCTTATCAACCGAGACTACATTGACAACTTTAGAATTATGCAGGTTTGACAGAAGGAAGCAAATTATAAAACTTATGGACACTCAAGTACCGAAATTCCAAAGGGAAACTATTTTATATAAGTGACTGGGTACCTCTGTTGACTTTTCAGCCGCAAGCAACACAGGCCACTACTTTCCTCAATCAGTTTCGCGCAGCGATGTCACGCATAGCCTATGCTACAGAAGACAGGTACGAAGTTGTTATGTTTCCTTTCCTAACTCTGGGAAGGTTTTCTCTAAATCTTCTGTCTCGTGTTGTGCCACATCTCTTGTTTTCAATTTCCAAGAGTTTCTTCAAGAAGGGCGGAGTTGATCCTGAGCAACTTTATGAAGCTCTTGATGCATACACCATGCTCGGTAAAGCATTCATATCTGCCCTTGCTAATCTTGTTAGATTTCACATCCATGTTTATTGCAACACACTTGAATTTTCAAAACCGCGATGGAGTGTTTACAGATGGTTACACAAGGTGGATGCAATTCTCACTGTTCAGGCCACGCTATTCTGGATCGTTTCCTTCACTGGAAGAGGCCATTTGCTCCCTCTCTCTGGCTGGTATAACTTATATTTGTTGTATCTGATTCTAATGTTACTGCTAGTGGTTCCCTGGGCACATGTACGAGATGCTTTATTCAGAGAGCTATTTTTGCGTTGCTTGAAGAGGTCAATATTTAAAGAAAATGGTGGTATCATTTAATGGGTGCAGATACCCGTTGAAGAAAAAATCTACTGCGTTACAAGCTAAAAGCCATCTCGAGAGTTGTTGCATGAATATATTCCGCCGCTTTTTGATTCTCCTTGCTGTGCATTCTGCACATCAAACACCTCGTGAGAAGTATTCAAGATATATGCGTACTTTAGGAGTTCTCCCAGCTACTGATAAGCAGCACCTCATTGACTTCTTCAAGGGAGTCTCACAAGTGAAAAGATTGGAACAGGTTTACATATGCCCTCCATTGTTCCCTGTTTTATATTTCCTAGGTTTGTTCTATGAGTGGGATGCTCCCAGTAAAAACACCACCCCAAGTGGTAACAAAGCATATTCTTGGTCTGGTTTCGTGGGCCCTCCAGCACTACGAAAACCCATATCAAATCCCAGAAGGAATTGAAGAACTTCCAGTACGTTCTTTACAAACTGTGAGCAATTTCTAAGCAAACCTCAAATTAGATTGCAGCTCCCACAGTGGAAGAGCAACAATTCTTTGTTCTCCAGGAAGTTGGCACGTATGAATATGTGCGAGTAATTGAAGAAGCAAAGCAAAAAGGACACAGAGAAGAGGCAGCAAGGCACGGCGCGAAATATCCCAAGCTTGATATAACCGTAGGCAAATTGCACAAAACAACCTGTTCAGGTAGAGGCCCTCTCGTTGCTTCGTCCATACTTATGCAAAACTTTAGAGTGTGGTGCAAGTTTCACATCGCGCAACAAGTTGTTTGTGCATTTGAGACGATTCTATCCCAGTATGGTACCACGACTTCATGCGGAGCATTACATACTTAAGTCTCCATTCGGGGAGCACACTCACAATGGAAATGTTATAAGATGCTCTGCCCGCAACTGTGGTACGCCTGATGCTGTTTTTATTTATTTTTGTTACATCACATGATAGGTGAGCTTTTTGAGGGTGTTTCCCCAGAAGAAGCTCAACGGAAATTCCAAGACCACCTTATGGCCATGGGGTATGCCACACAAAAGCAAGCCAAAAACTAACCACAACAACAAAAGTACCCAGGGAGACTGGCCAAAGTTTCCAGTCCAACAACAACCCACACCCACACCCATAACCACAATCGCGTCCGCATCACCTGCCCTCATCCCGCAACCGCGCCCAGCTCCCCAGCCCTCCCAATCAATCCTTTCATCATTCCCAGCACCCCCAACAACATCAACACCAACTCCATCACCAACATCAGCATCAACAATCACCTCCTCATCCTCATCCGCATCGGCCTCGGCCTCATCAACCGCGTCGAGGCAGCAGCAGCAGCAGCAACAGCAGCCGAGGCCGCTTAGGAAACGGCAGCAGAAGAAGGAGATGGCGGCGGGGCTGAGGCTGCCCGGGTCGTGCGTGGTGTGCTCGGAGCGGCTGGTGTCGGCTATGCTGCTGCCGTGCGGGCACCAGGCCACCTGCGAGCGCTGCGCCGTGGGCCTCATCAACAGCACCGCGAGCCAGAGGCTGTGCCCCTTGTGCTCCACCCCAATATCCACCTTGTCTCAAGTAACTGCCCTGTGAGTGTGGGAGTCAAATCACCGCACCCACCTCTGCAAAGCGAATCTGTCAGATCACATAATAGCATAAGGATATAATATTCACCCCGCCTCTCAGGGGAAATAGCCCTTTGGCCCTCGTCTCTCCAAATTAAAATCGCACCGCCATGCTTCTTGCTTTTTCGCCATTTCGAAGAAGCGTGAGATCTCGCAGCGAAAAAAAGAAAAAAAGGGCCAGTGGGAAGATGCCGCGGTTTGGTTTGTTGTGCGACAAGGGCCATAAACTTTTGAAGATGGGAAAGCCTGAACTGGAAGTAATCCACAAAGACTACGACAAAGGGTTTGCTTTTGCATTTGCTTTTTTTTTTTTAATTTCCTTTGGACCCGCAACATTTCACACTTGTGCCATTGACGGCTTGAACTGATTTTTTTTTTCCCCTCGAAATAGGTTTATGTGCAACCTTTGTATGGGCACCTATCACTTTGGAGCACAACCACTGTTTTCACACAATTGCCCTCTTTGCTGGTATATTGACTCCCATACGTTCAGCTTTTACATAAACTTTTCTGAGGGGGTGGTACTAACATTCGATTCAAAAAAAAAAGCTATGATTTGTGTGAGCTGTGCGTAATTAGACAGATACGGGACGTTCCCCTCACAATCGCCGTACCTCCCAGTTGCTCACAAGGTCACCCTCTAAAGGCCATGACGCTTCAGTCCCTGACAAGGGAGTCTGGACAGTACCAACAAGGGTGCGTTTTTGTTTTCTTTTTTTTTCATACACCCTGACCCATGTTTTGCGCAGTTTCCGGTGTTTAGTCTGCAATGTATCAAAGAGGGAAAGACCTGAAACTAAAGTTGCACATTGTTCCGTTTGCAGGTTCCTCGCTGACATTGGGCTTTCACTTCACCTAACACAACCTCTCTTTCTTTTTTTTTTTTCGATGCAAACAGGTGGGACATGTGTGATAGTTGTATTCTGAACTATTATTACAAGACAACTTAATGTTATCGACACATTTCTTTTGTTTTTTTTTTTTTTGCTGTTGCCCTCTGTTAGTAGCGGCATAATTTCAGCTTCCAGCCACAGGACTCGAGTCAACACACTCACCACACACACCCACTCGCTCGCTCATTCCACCCTTCCTTCCATGGTTTATGTATCATCCCTCGGCTTCCTCAGCGGGCCGGGGGATGGTGAGGGCGAGTGGGAGTGGCGCTTCCGATTCAAGTGCCCCGGAGTGTGCGGGGGGGTTGATGGCGTGCCGTCGTTTATGCTCTGAAGGTGCAGCTGGAGGTGCGGCGCCAGCTCCTGGTCCTGGTCGAACGGCACCACTAGGTTCTGCACTATTTGCACGACGCTGGCCTGCTTGCGCGACGAGAAGAAGCCAGGGGCCATGCACGTCTTGCGTATCTGGTTGACCTTCTGCCGTATGGACGAGAACGTGGCCGTGGCCTTGTACGGCGGCAGCGGCGGGTTGACCAGGTAGTAGTTGCTGTTTACGCCGCCGAATTGTGGGACGACGGGCGACGACGGCGACGGCGACGGCGGCCCGGGGTCGGGCGTTGCCGAATTTGTTGGGGAGTAGTCGCTGTCGCTGTGGGTGGTGGGAGGGCCTCCTTCTTGTAAGGGGCTGCCCTCTGTGGGAGGATGCGGGGCTCGGCGCCGGCGCCGGTCCAGAACGAAACTGTTGTTGTGCGAGTTAGGTTGTGTTAAATGAATTGTGGGAAGAAAGAGTGCGTACCTTTTTTGTTGCCGAACCTTGGGGTGCAACAAGGATAGTTGGAAAGAAATTAGGACAAGTTAGTGAACTAAAAGTAATGTGAGAGTGCTACAAATGCAAACCTTCCCATCAGAGCTCCCAGTAGATTCTCGTAGTTCCTAGAAATAGGTGTTTACTTATTTAACATTGCACAAATATTGGCATACAGTTGTAATGGCCTCTCTATCCTGAACTCGATATTTTTCGACGAGATGGTAAGTGACAAATGTCATTCTGTCCACTTCGCTGAAAAACTCATCCACGTCTACTGATTGAAGGGGGCTTTGTTCAGCCATAGTAAGTTGTCTTATCAATAGATCTGCATCAGTCGATGACAGAATGAATTCTTCCAGGAACTTAATAACACATAAGGCCACACGGAAGAGTGTGAGAACTCCGTCAGAAAGAACTCTGTCTACAATGCGCAGAACAAACTTTTTTGATGTTACATAAAACTACTTAAGGTTGAGGAAGGCAACTTTATATGGAAGTGAATTTATGTAGAGACACATGAACCACTTAATCCCAAACAAGGGTATCGGAACTCCTTGTTCTATCAAGTGCTCATCCACTTTTTTAAAGTGCAATGAAATTAATTTCGCTAAAACTGATAAAAAGTATAAGGCTCAGATCAAGAAGAATAAAACCTACCATTTTGGTCGGTCATCATGCCAATCATTGAGGGCGTAAAGTAGTCGTGCAAAATATTTTCGCATAATGCATGCAGTACATGAAGAGCTTGCTCAGATTGCATATAAAGGAGGAGCAATGCCGTAATAATGTTCTGAAGTAAATAAAAATGTGTTGAAAAAGAATTGCAATGTTACCATGGCTTGACAATAACCAATGCTTGGATTGGCTCGAGCGTACTTAACAAGAACACTTTTAAGTTCAGCTTGTCCCTCATCTGTTTGGTAATATGGGTGGTCTGGCATAGATCGATTTATATCCTATATGATAGAAAGTAAAATTGGTTTCCAGTTTGTACTACTTACTCGATCAATTTCAGCAACCGCTTCAGGTGTGCTTTGGACTAGATCTCCAGGCCAATATTCTCTCATGTGAATAGCACCGCAAACGATTTGCCATATTGTTCCACTATAATTTATCAAAACTAGCAGGTTAAATATGTGCATACCGCAACATGTTGGGTATACCCTGGTGTACCAGTTCACTCAAGAATGTTGTCTTTACCATGTCAGCCCCAGATCCATACTTTTTAAAGTAGGTGTACCACATGACTTCTCCACCTTCACGTACAGGTTGGAGGTATTTATTGAACCAGTCCAGTCTCTCTGTGAATAATGGGCCATTAAGGTCACTGCCCATTGTTAGACATAACAGTTGAAATGAGAGTTTGGGTGGTACAAACTAATATTGGTCAGAGTTGTATTTATCAGCCTCCCTTTTATATTCTCTCAAAACTTCCAAAAATCCTTTTTCAACACTTATGTCCAACTGGACGTTGTCAGGAGATCAACTCGACTGGAGGAATCATACCTGGTTCGATTGGGTAACCAGAGACAAATGGGCCCTTTGGCCCTCAAAGGCAACATGCATTTCTTTGTAGTACCACAAAGGCACAACAAACTACTAAATTAATCAGGAAAAAACAAAAAGTAACTCTATACAGTGGTAATATTCAGATTCTTGTCACATGACCAGAAAACAAAATGGTGTTCAGATAGTTGTGCTCGCCCTGTTGCGCATGAGAAAGTTTTCATCAAGTGCTGTATGTACCTTGCTTATCCAAACTTCTTAAAATACACCAGTCTGGTGATTTATTTGACTTATGTAAAGGCATAGAGTAATGCACATACCTTCCCTCAGGTGGGTTATGGGTACATCTGGGTGCCAAAACAGTGGTTGGGGTGAAGTGCACTCCGTGTCAGCTGGGGGTGGTGGAAGTGGGGGTGCTGTTGTGGATGAAGAGAGTGATTTGGAGAGGTCTGATTGTGGGGTATCCACACAACCAGGGATAGTGAGTGTTTTTGAGTGGGTGCCATCACATACTGGCCAGTTTCAGTACTCTCAAAAAATTTGCAACAACACAAACCTTTTACAACAACTTCACTGGGGCTGATGCGTGTTACACTTGTCCCAATGTCAGTATAAAAACATTTATTCAATGGTATATCCTTCAAATCAAATACCACTCTTCCCTAACAAGAAAGCCCCGTTGGTTAATGCAATTCCAATCATAATAAGAATAATAATAAAACAATTTATTCATTAAATTAAAATTAAGTGGGGGTAAAACGCAAGCACACACTGAAGATTGCTCTTTATCACTAAACAGCATGACTCCTTGTGTGAAACACTGAACAAACAAGTCAGGGTAAGCCACAGCCACCTCAAATGATGGTGCCACTGGTGACTCCTGTGCCAAATTCACAGAAACACGTCTCCTCCCATTCCCATTCCCATTTCCTCCATTTCCAGTCCCTGATAGTGCTGGTGATGGTGATGATGGCGATTGCGACTGAGAATCCGCTGCCCCCCTTTGAATAGGCAGGCTCGTGGTCGACGACGAGAGTGCGTGCCTGTGTCCCACAATCGCGGTTCCCGAGGAGCGCAGTAGCATACGGGGGGAGTCGACGGCGTTGTTACTGCCGCAGTGCCGCGGCGCCAGCACCGGCGAGGGCGACGCAGACGCAGTCGTAGCCCCTTTGTTGCTGGCTGTTGTTGTTGCTGCTGCTGCGGACGGCGACGGCAACGGCGGCGGCGTTGGTGGCGCCGCTGCTGACCCCGAGCTGGCTTCTGGTGAAGAACCGTCGGCGGACGACGTAGTAGGAGCCGAGGTCGTCGTCGACGTGTACGGCGGGGGCTCCTCGAAAGAGGGTATCTTGGGTCGCACCCCGCTGTTGCGCCTGAACCACGTGCTCATCCCCACTACCCACCTGCACCAATGCCACGAAAAAATCGACGAAATTCAAAGAGTTATTGCCCGTTTTGGGTAGTCTCTCTTTGGTTGAAGACGGTGGTGTGTTCAAGAAGAGGTAGGTATATATTTGTTACATCAAAAAGGACTCCTTGTGCATGTGTACAGCGGAGCAACAGGCGTTTACTCTGAAACACAACTGGAGAATATTTGTGAGATACATGAAGGGAGAATGGGAAGATACGTTTTGCACAGACTCCACAAGAGGCTCGGGGCCACAGACCAGTACGCATGCGGATTCCTTCTGGGCGAGCTTCTGAATCATCGCCGTGAAGTTGGCCCGTTTCCCTCTCTGAATTTTAACTCCTGGGGGTGCATCGGCTGGTTCTTTCCCTGCCTCAGGGTCTCCTTGTGATACAAAAATGGAGACGCGGCAGTGATTGCATTTTCCAGTCAATTCCCGCAATGGTGGGAGCAAAAAGTCCATCTCTGAAAAGAAAATGTGACTCAGAAAATTGAACGAAGGATAATTACCGTTTTGCGTTCTCACACTCCATACAAGCTTTACGTTTTGCTTGAGGGTGGCTTGATTGGATACAAGGAAGCCAAAAATGGAAACCATGGGTGTAATGCCAATACCACCTGCTATCAGCAGAACGTTTTGGTATTTTTGATATGATACACTTGGATGACCATATGGCCCCTCGAGTAAAACCGTGCAATCTTTGAGACTTCCATCAGATGCCTTCTGAAACAATTCCTTCGTGTAACCGCCGATAGCCTTGATGTAGAAGACAATTTCCTTGCATCCAGGTTCTGGGTATGTTGCAATGCTGAAAGGATGCCATTGCATCCCTGAAATCGCTGGAATGCATATGAACATGTAGTCTCCAGGAGAAAAGTTAAACTTCATCGAGTTAGAAAATGGAAGAACGAAGATGCAGTGTACCCCAGAGTGTCTCTTAACTTCCAGACGTGTAGTAGTAGAGTTCACAGCTGTCGCCGAAACAATCTTAAGTGGGGTTAGTGTTCCTACACGGGCTCCAGTTTACATACTTTACATGTATGGAACCATCTATAGACACGAACAATGAGATCAAGGAGATATAGTGCAAATGATGGAGCACTAAAAGCCAACACTCTCCAGTCATGCATGTAAGCGAATACCTTGATTTGTTGACTATTACGGTATAACTCTAAGAGATTGTATCCAAACCAGTGCAAGAATTGTAGCGAAGTGCGAAATCTGAAAAACTTCCCAAAATGCCCTACGTATAGGGCCAAAACTGAACAGTATAACGATGACAAAAAGGCCCAGTGATATTACAGCAGGTAAAGTCCACATCCAGTCTTCCGAACTCCACCTTACAACATCTGTAAAATTGTAAGTTCAGGGAGACTAGGGCTGTGTTACATTTTGCTCCAACCCAAGATTCACTGTAGGATACAATCAAACCTACACCGTGCACAGCCATAACGACAACAGACCATCTGCCAAGCCAACGGTGAAATTTCAGTGCCCGCTCAAAAGAAATTCCAAAAAAGAGAGTGATCAACGAATTCCGCGCAATAGGAAGCAGAACGATGGCAAAGTTCATCCAAGCTACACCCTACTGTAAAGTAAATACATTTCCAAAACAAGAAAGAGCGCACCGAAAAAGCTCGAAATATTCCTCCCACATCGTAAAGATACGTTGAGTAATAGGTCCCAAGGAGAACGCCGACTTGAATGACAACATAAAAAATGACCATCAGCAGCTCACTCACTGACATATCTAGAATGTTGGTAATGCGCAAGGTATGAAGTATTGAGGAGGCTGGAAGAGGGCAAATTCTGGGAAAATATGATTAGGATGCCGATAGAAGGTAAGTGATTCACTTTCTGTAGTTCGGCCCACGGCACGCCGGAATAAACGAGATCAACTGCCAGAGAATAAAAACAACGAGAAATAACCCTGTGCCGAGGGCCGGAAATAGGAAAACGAATGCCACACTGTCTCCCCAGGTTGGACCTGGAAAGTAATGAGGTGCAAGCTGGGATTATAACAAAGCTACCAGAAGCTGTTTTAGGAGTAGCGTACTCTGGAGTGCATCTTGGCTCCGACGATGGATTTGACGATGGTGTGTTTGCAAGAACACCTACAGTCATAAGTGACAGCCAAAGGGAAACGGTTACTTGTCGGTAGAGAGGATCCGGCCAAATTGGATTGAAGAATACTAATGTTGTACCTAATAGAAACTGAGAAAAAATAATAACGGATTCCAAGGGTGGCATTACTGTGTTCCGCCTGAAAGACCACATAGAACGAGTCCCACCTCTGAGCCCTTGTGAGAAACATCGGACCAGCCATACGTTTTGGAGATGGTGGTTCCAGTGGCAGTATTTACTATATCAACATCCCAGTAACAGACACATGACGAAGAAGGGCTTGTTAAGGTAATCTCCACAAGGTTTGTTGATGCTATGACTGTTGCCAGGGATTGTGCGGGATCGGGCACACCTGATTGTTTTAGACTTTTATAAGGTGGATGACTTAGCCACACCATCAAGGGAACAAGATGGCTCTGGTGTTGTACTTGAACTAGACCAAGGGCTGGATAGGTTAAATTTCCTTCTGGGCTCTATGCCAGTATATGGTCTCCACTCACAACACTGCAGAAAATTTAGCATGCACCTATGAGTAAGTAATAAGTAATAGAGGAAGGCATCACACACAGGGTCGCCCAGTTCATCACCAGCTGTTTTATAGTCACCATCGCAGTCCGTTTGGCAAGTAGAACCCCAAACGCTCGACCCGTCATCCCCCCCTGCGGCCGGGCTGTCCCTAAGTTGACTCCTTTTCGAAAAAGACCTCTTGCGACCCCCGTCAAGACTTTCACCCATACAGTTGAAATCGTCCTAAGGCAGTGTAAGCGATGTTACATAGCGCGCTTGTGTATTTGAAGGGGCGTAGCTACATACACCAGGACTGGTGCACGACGTGTGTCCCCATGAGTGACAAACAGTTTTGCCGTCGGCAGTGGGAACAATGTATCCATTGGGGTAGTAGCGCCGGAACCACGGGAACGCGCCTGCACCACAGAAAAGGCCTGAAAACACGCAGATCACGAGAAACACCACAGATGGTGCAAACAGCGACAACACGTGAGATCTTGACGACTTGCGGCGCAGATGCAGGGCTGTGGTGTGGTTGGTTTGCTCCATCTTGCTCTTTTGCTTTTTTATTTTATTGTGGATGTGCCGACGCCAAAAGGGTCTTTAAAAAGATGAAGGAAACCCGAGCGGAAGACCAGAAGCGTGTTGCTGGAAATTTATTTTTCTTTCTGGCGTTGTTCGCGCAAATCCCGACTCCGAAAAAACGAAGAAGGATTGGAAGGTACCTACCGGATAGGAAAACATTTGATGTGAAGATCTTGGCATCTGTTCCCGGCCTCCATGTCACCTCGATAGTACCTTCGGAAGGGAACCTCCTCTGCCAGAAACAGATTAGAATTAACCGACTGTCACAGATCCCCTCGCTCAGTAACACCCAGGAAATCTGGTTCCTAACGGGTGAACCGTCAATCAAGCAACGAGAATGGACCAGGCTGATAACCGACCCCTGCTGTACCAACACGAAGATGGCCCTGCGCCAATGGTGATGAATGTGCAAGATCCACACGTAGTTGATGGCCCACTGGTGGATGCCCTTGCTAATCTTACACACGTCGTTGTTAGACAGCAAATGAAGGGTACGTAGATTCACTGACCTCACTTGGTTGTGTCTGCTGTTAGAGCACAATCTTAAGCAAATCAGGATGTTGTTGTGAGTGTTGTTTGGGATGTGAGATGGAAAACGAGTACCATATTGATGATGACCATGATAACGGTAAAAATATGCTTCATAATTTTGTTCCCTAAACACACTCAAAGCCTTGCTTATTGCTAAGGAACACTCTTCATTTTGCTTTAGACAGTGTTGTTGTAACTCAAGGCCCTTCGTAATCTCTTTGAAAACACCAGATGGAAGAGAAGTATTTCCCTTCCAGTTTCTTATTTTAAATGGCCTACTCTGATGTCCTTAGTCTCGTATTTAAACATTGCAGGCATTCTGTTTTGACAGGCCTTTCAAATGTGGCTGTAGATGCTGCAAGTCGTGTCGATACACGATCAACTGTTTTACCGGAGCAAATGCAGCAACTCCCAAAGTATTTATTGGTCATGCAGAGTATGTTTGGAGTTGCTGTGGTATGTAATCTTGCTTTTTTGCACCCGATTTTTACACAAAACAGTACCGGTCATTGTAATATTTGACGAAAGTGATAATGAGGTGTTCAGACTTCACGGAAAATACTGTTGTGATTGTTGTTATGGTTACACTTTCTTTATTTACCATGAAGGCCACAATGTTGGGAAGATATACAAGAAACATTTCATGAACAAAAGAAGTAGAAGAAAGAAAGCCAGCAACTTTTACTAACAAAACCCAAAAACAACCAACCTTCACAGCACACTTTGAGGTGAAGTTTCCGCCCCATTCTACCGGCAGGCAGCGTGGGTTGCTGATTGCTGCCACACTCCTTATTGACTACCTTTTCTTTGAAGCACTCAACCCAGTCAAAGACGAGGATTGAACTCCCACAACAATAAGAACTAAGTGAGGCCGGCGCTACCTTTTTTTTTTCCTTTTTGTTTTAAAAACAACCTTTACCCATTGAAAAAACAACACGCGTTTTTCATCTCACCAAACCGGAAATCTCTTTCCAGTAACCAAACCCCGTGAAAGAGCCCGACAAAGTAAAACCAGAAGAAACGAAAAACAACATCAACGTCGACGACGGCGCCCCAACAAACAGAACAACAGTAAAAAAAAAAACCCCACCATGACCACCGTCACCGAAAAACCGTGGCGTTCCAAAACCAAAATCACCACCGGGATAGGAGGCCCCAAACCAACCTTTTGCACGTGCAAAGTACACCCCCCACCGCCCCCTGCCCCCTCGACGACGGTTCCTCCCCCATCGGCCGCCACAACTACCAATGCAACCAATGCAATCCCACAATCGGGTTCTACAGGCGGTGTGGGTGTCGGTGGCGGTGGCGGCAGTGGTGGCAGGGTGTCCCCGTCCAACGTGCCGGTCTCCCCGTCGGTGTCGCCGACGACGTCGCCCTCGCTCTCGCCGTCGGTACCCGCGCTTCTCCAGGCAATAACCGCCGCCGCGGCGGCGGCTTCCGCGAACGCCGATGGCGTCGGTTCGCCGTCCTCGTCTTCTTCCTCTGGGAGAAGGAGCTCTTCGCCCGCGCCCTCGTTTAACCCAGGTTCGCTGTCAACTGCAACTGCATCATCAACGTCATCCGCATCTTTGCCACCTTCTTCTTTGGGTGGGGATGGCGACACCAACTTTTTTTCCCCGGCAATTTCGCTGCGTTCTAGTTTGCAGTGTAGAAACTGCAAAATGGCAGTTGATGTAAAGGTGTGTTGGCACTGGGTATTGGTGGGCATACAAAACCAGTAACCCCCCCTCTAGGATGAGAGGTTGAAGGTGGTCATGGAAAGAATGGGGGCTTTTATTGAAGGACCTTGGAGTGAACTCACACAGTTACTTTTCTCATTCCTATTGGTGATTCCCGCTATTATTGTGGCACAATGGTGTAATTCAACTTGTAGGACTTTGACCCGTTTAAAGTTAACTTCAACACTGAAAGCAATGCCCTTATTCAGCAAGCAAATAAAGCAATCACTTTACTTCTAAAAGCTGAAAAGCAGGCCTATGAACGTGCGAACCATAGAAAAGCTGTGCTGGATGAACTGTGTTCCACTGGTTCTCCTGTTCTCCATACCCATTGTTTCTCACTTTTTATGCAGAAGAAGACTACCTCAAGGACTTAAAGATAATGTCTGAGGTAACCCTGTTTACAAAATAATATAAAATACAAACGCGTACCATTTTTCCCTCAGATTTGGCAGCCCAAGCTTGTGCAAGCAGGAATTTTCTCCTCTTCTGTGTGTGCAGGTCTTACTTATGTTTCATAATTAACCTGTATCTAGGAGGTGAAACTTCTTTTTGGTAATTTGCCTCAGCTGAGCTTTCTGTCAGCTGAGCTTCTTGAAGCATTTAAAAAAGCAAAAGGTTGAATGTTTCTTGACAGTAGTGAAAGCGTAATATAGCACCACAGAAACTCCTGTTTTGGATCAAAGACTTGGTCAAAGTTTCTCAAAAATGGTACTTTTGCTCGGCCTTTTCTGTTAGCAGTGACACAAAACTAAAACAGATCCCTTATATCCGACTTTATGGTGAGTATGCACAAAGCAGGGATAAGGCCACTGAAATAATTGGAACTGCTCGAAAGAACCACAAATATGTTACTCTTGTTGAGGTCTCTTCTCCCACTTACAGCATAGAATTTTTACAACAATCACAGAAAACACGACCACTCACAAGGAATCTCGACCTACCTGACTTTCTTATCAAGCCAGCACAAAGGATATTTAAGTATCCTTTACTGCTCAACGACCTCATCAAAGATACAACTCCAGGTTTCTCTTGCATTATTTGCTGTAAATTCGGATATAATTCACCACTTTGCATTCAAGACCATCCTGACTACACCAATTTGGTTGAAGCTTCAGAAAAGATGAAAAAAGTTCTTGATGATATCAATGAGGCGACAAAAGCACATCAAACACGAACCACTATTTTAGCTTTGCAACCAAATATATCCTGGATCAATACAGTGGTTAAACTACCCTTCACAGCATCACTTTTGTTGATATCGCTTTCAGGGTTATGACTTGTTGAACTCCAAGCTAACTCTGCTCTTGTCAGATAAGATCAAATTTAACCTCAGTGCACCTGAGGAAGACGACCAGAGAGTAAGTATATCAACAAAAAAACCAATTTGATTGATTGTTGTAGGGAAATATGGTTTACTTATTTGATATATGCATGCTTCTCACTCATCACCGTTCGGGCAAATGGCAAGAAATTGCAACTTTAATGCTACAAGATTGTTCCTTGGATGAGAGTGGTTTGTTTCTTGATTTTTATTTTTTACCTCATCAGGAATCAGGAGCAGAAAACCTTGAGAACTCCTTTTCTATTACTTCTAAAAGTGGCATTAAAGTGGTATTCAAATTCGAGGATGGCCACTCCCGCCAACACTGGGTCACAATCATGTCAGCTGCACTGTCCAAAATCCCAACAGATAAAGTGTGCAGGAAAAAACATGACTTTCAACCTCATTTCGCCTCTCCAGGTTCTTCTTGTTCGCGAAATATCCAAAAACGAAGACCTTTCTGTGGAAAGGAAACCAGGCGTGCCAGATCTTGATAAGAGTTCCACAGATGCACCCGAATCTCCTGAAATGAGCCGATCAATATCACGGACATCCCTGGACGATGATCAACAAGCACGTAAACAAAAAAATAGGCTTAGCTTGCTAATCCCTCACTGGGGCTCTGATGGTAAAGAAGTAAAAAAGGTGCCATTAAAATTAAAATCGGAAGGGTACTTACATGGGCTTTTAGGACTCGGATATACCAGTATCCGTACCCCCTCCAGCACCACCACCGCCACCTCTTATTCACATCTCTCCACTGCTGAAGAAGACCCCAGCTACTACTTCAGAGTCGCAGACTACCTCTGATTCCACTGTACCCCCTCCTGAACAGCCTTCCCCTAGTCCAAACTCTACTCCCACCCCTCCAGTAGAACCGGTCGACCCTGCTGTATGTAGCAAAAACATTTTGTTTGAATTTACATGCTATTGGTTAGAAAGCTGCACAAAACAAGCGATTAAATCACCGCAAAGCCGTTTTAGAAGAACTATGCTCCACAGGTAGACAAAAAAGACTCACAATCTTTTCTTACACCTCAAAGAGGAGGACTACCTTCGAGATTTGAAGATTATGCTTGAGGTAAATCAAAATAAATACTTAACTTCAAGTCAAGAATAAATGAAGATATTTTTGTCACAGAAAAACCAAATTCCATTCAGATTTGGCAACCTGAGCTACTTAAAGCGAACCTTCTGACCACTCAAGTATTCTCAAATTCTAAATTACTTTATTCAACCAATATGTCTTGGGAATCTTTTAGTCAGCTGGAATTCTTTTTAGAGATATTGCACAATTCCAAGCATTGTCCCAAGAACTGCTAGATCTTTTCACTGCTCAAAAAAGTATTTATTCCTTCCAAGATTTTTCCAACACTGTATCAAGTAACCCCTGTCTTGGATCAAAAAATCGGAGAAATCTTCAAATTGAGGGTTTATTTCCGTTCATTTTGTCCGTTCTGATTGTGTTAAGATACCTTTTCTGAAAGTTTATATTGAATTTGCCCAAAGCCGAGACAAAGCAGGGGAAATAATGAACTCCTTGAGGAAAAACCACAAATACATTGGGCTTGTTGAGGTCATTTCAAACAAATATACTGAATATCGTTACCTCTTCAACAGAGATTAAGGCCACAAACCAAGTTCCTTGAGTTACCCGATTTTTTAATCAAACCAGCACAAAGAATTGTCAAATATCCTCTCCTTCTTAATGACTTGATAAAGCACACAGATGCTGGTTCGCTTTTGATGAGTTAATATTTGCACTTAGTCCATTAGATCACCCTGATTACACCAATCTGATTGCTGCTGCCGAGCAAACAAGAAAAGTTCTTGATGACATCAATGAATCAACAAAAGCTCACCAGACAATAAACGTTTTACGCATTCTTCAGCCCAATTTGACATGGACAAACACTGTAAGAATACAATCAAATCCTACCTCCAACCCACCATCATCACTGTTTTTCCCAGGCATACGACTTGATTAGCTCAAAACTTAACCTGATACTTGGAGAAAAAATAAAATGTTCACTGATAAAGGCCGAATCAGAAACCAAAGTGTGAAGCTGATCTTTTCCAAAGAACCCCACACTCATAACAAAAAATAGGGAAACACTGCCTATTTGTTTGATCTGATTCTGCTTCTCTGCAGACAAAGGATTGGGAAATGGCAAGAAATAGCCACTTTCATGCTGCAAGATTGCTCCGTTGATGGCAACGCTACCTTCCCATTTACAGATCTAACCCATCATAGAAGAATCAGAACTCGACTTCACTGTGTGCAATAAAAATGGCTGTAAACTTCTTTTCAAGCCATCGGATAGCCACACACGGCAAATGTGGCTCTCTTCAATCAATAACGCGATTGCCAACATACCATCTAACAAGGTATATGTCAAATGCTCCTATTTATACTTACAGCTTTTAAGACATTGATCTTGAAAGAAGTTAAAAAAGAAAAAAGGGAGCAAGACAGTGATCTCCAACATAAAAACGTTCCTTCCTGTGTTACTCCACCATTATCTTCTTCACCACTGGAGTCAGATTCTAAAGTTCATCGGCCTTCATTAGAATCCATCGATGTTACAGGTGTTACCCTAGAGGAGGGTGAAGAAAGGCTCTCCACTCTGTGCAATATATTGGCAAACAACCGAGCTGCACTGGAAAAAGTAGTTACAGAATGTAAGTCTGAAACGGCCATGAAAACTGCGCACTTGAACATGGCAACAGCAATAAAAGCTGCCGGAAAAGAAGGTACAATTTATTTGTTTGTTCTATTGCACTTACTGGTCCACAGGAGTTGCAAACCTTCTAGAGTACAAAGTACTTCCTCCAACTTTAGTTATAATCCCCTCACGTTCCTCACAGAAATGGTTTTCTGAGTATCATCCTATTTTCAAAGTCAAGCTTGCTGAAGTTCCTGCAGCAAAACTACTTGTCACACAGGAAAAACTCCTTGAGACTTTTGTTAGCAAACCACGCAACAAAAAAGTGGTTACAATCCTAGGAGATATGCGACCAGTGGTTGATGAATGGAGAGCACCTGTTTACATTACATCTTCACTGGTTTCGAAGCTCCAACATTTAAATTGATACCCACCATGTCATAGATTCAAAATGCTATTAAAAATTATGACGCAATCAATACAACTTATGAGGTATGAAGCATGACTTATTTCCATTACTCAGTTGGTAACCAGGCCCAAAAAACTAATCCAGTTCCTCCAAAAATAACTTGGGAAGAAAATCTGTTACTCCTACCAACAAACATACGAGATCTCCCACCACCAGTTCTCAATGGATATATCTCTTTATTTCAAGAAGCTGACAGTGAAGGTAAATACGTCTTTTGTACTGTTTCATTCCATAATGTGCAAAGGGATTGGATTTTGTGGCTTGAGGGAACTTCAAGCAATTTTTAAGAGACTTGACACTCCCAAGGTTTTTCTTCCACTTATTTCTGGATTTAAACTAAGTCCCTTTGTTCATACACAAGACTTTGCTTGAGATATTGCACATGATGCACCAAGTGCCACACGGAAGGATTGGTATCCCCCTCTTTTGATTATTTTCTCCAACAAATCACAGATTCAATATCGTTGTCATACTTCTGCCAAATTATGGTTTCCCACAATATATCACCCGACGTGATAGCTGAGAGCCGCCCAAAATCCAAGAGACAAACAAAACAACAGGCTGCTCCCATCACCCTACCTCCACTTTCTGCACCGCCTAACACACCACCGCCTAGCACTCTCCTCTCAGCACCACCCTCTACACCCCCACCTTTGCTCTCAACACCTCCTAATACTCCGCCTCCACCATCTGTTCCAATTGGGCCACCACCTCTGCCGTCCGCTCCAACTTGTCCTCCACCAATCCCGAAGGAAATACCGCCACCATTCCTATGCACAGCTCCTTCAGACGGTACTGAACTTCCGGACATTGCACCTCCTAAAGAAATAGGACCACCTGACATTGCACCACCACAAGATTCTCCACCTACCAGTAGAAACAGAACCAGTACAGATAAAACTGAACCAATACCAATACCAACACCCACACCAAAAGGGCACATACGCTCAAATTCCACATCCTCTTCACCATCACCTTCACCATCACCATTCTTACTCACCCCAGAGAAATCAACTGTAATTAAGCCAGCAGCATCAGCACCCCCCAAAAAGGTATCCGGAATTCCAACCAAACCAACCATCATCACAACATCACAAACACCCCCTGTACCAGCCGCTGTATATTCCCCAACAACAAAGCCACAAACATCACCACAAATTTCACCCCAAACATCACCACAAGAACCTCTCAGCCCTCCTTCCCCGAGACAGAGCCAGACCACTTCCGGGGAAGTTCCTCCCAACAGGAAGCTTCAGCACCGAAAATCCAGCTCTTTTTCGGAACGCACGAATCTGTGTGCGGCTGTACAAAAAAGCACAGGCCAACTTGAGAGGAAGTCTTCCGGTATTATTACATCACCCAACCAACCCAACTCTTTGTCACCTGAATCCGAATTCACAGTTCTCCTTGTGGCACACAACTTCGAAAACTCTGGTCCCAATTCTGCAGCCCTGGAAAAATCACCAGTGTGCCACAAGTCATATCTTTCTCATTTCCAGTTCTAACAACCCTCAACACAAACATACAGTCTCTTCCCAATGCGAGAACTCGATTGCGGCTGTCCGCATCACCCTATGAGGAAGAAATTGACAGTGGAGAAACTGTATGCAAAAACTGTGGTTCCATGACACCCATAAGGGCACAATTCTGCCAGAACTGTGGTAAACCCAGGAGCTTTGTTGTTTAAACGAGGAAAAAAATTTTGTCTTAATTTAACATAGAAATGATGAGACCAAAATCCCCGGATGTCAAAAAAAGCTTTGTATAACCAATGAAAAGGATATTGACTGTACAAAATGATGAGGCGTGGTTGGCGTCGTGGTCCGGCTCGTCAGCCCTATGCAACATTTATTCACCGCCCTCCTTACCAGTACAATCAGGCCCCTCCACATGGCCCTCTTTACCAGTACAACAACTATGCCCCACCATACCAACATAATTATCCTCCTCCTCCTCCACCTCCACCTCCACCTCCCTACCAACCGAGATATGAACAACACCCCTACGCCCGCTTTTGCCCACCCGTGGTACCATTCGTGCCACAGACGTGGCCACTGCCTCACAACTACGCTCCAAGTCCCCGTTATCTGTATTGCAGCACGGCTCCTCGGAGATGCGCCTACGCGCCGCCGCGCGCCGCCGCGCTCCAACAAGGACGTCCGCTTGCCCCTAATCAACGTTGGCAGCGACAGTTTGGCTCCCGCAGGCAACAGCAGCAGCAGTTTCGTCGCACATGGCAGCAGCAGCAGCAACAGCCACGATGCCCGCTCGTGATACCAATGGACAAGCCAACTCGCAAGGAGGCTGCGTTTCTTGAAGCCTATTGCGACGTTAGTCGTTCTGGGAAGTACCCCACACTGGTGTCCAGTGAGAAGTCGCTGGAAGGGTTGGGCCAAGGTGGCGTCAAGGATCTTTTTGGAGCTCATTCTGTGTAAGCAAGTTCCGGGTATGAAATCTCGGCTCAATCACACTTAGGTTTGATGTGCGCTTTCAGTCATGGCACGGCACGCAAGTCCACACTTTCATATCTTTTTCCTCTTTCGAAGGAGCCCGTAATGCCATTCTGAACTCTGACATTGATCTACGCGTTGTTGTGGTGGAGCAGCCATCGAAGAGCACAGCACCCGCGCCAACCCCATCGGCCTCCACTTCGCCGCCGTCTCCCGGAGCCACAGTCCCGGCCACCACAGACACACCCATACCCACGCCCAAGCTCACGCCCACATCCTCGGCAGCCTTTGCAGTTGTTGCTGCCGAGAATCGATCTCCTACTGTATCTGGGCCACTCCAAGTCAATCTACCAGCAGAAACACAACTTCCCCAAGACCCTCGTCTTCCCTCTGCACCTCCTCACCCCCCTCTTCAAGACCCTCTTTCACTTTACTTCGAATCCCTTGGCTTGGTGGTGGAATCGTGGGAGAATATCACGGTGCTAAAAGTATTAGGTTCTGGTACGTATGGCACAGTATACCAAGGTAGTTGAAAGTATTTATTCAAGTTCTAATGTTTTTCCTGCAGCAAAAATCTGGGGAACCTAGTAGCAATCAAAGTTGTGGACCAGAAAACAACATTGGAAATGTTTTGCAACGAAGTCAATGTGCTAAGGTTTCTTTCTTTTCTTCCTTCGTTTCACAGGTAACGTAACGTCCGAGAACAGGAGAGCAATAGGAGAAAATATCGTCTCAATCGTTGGTATATAATGCTGGCCACTTATGTTATCTTACTTTTTTTTCCCCTTCAAGGTGTTTGCCTGGACTACCTGCAGAAAGTGATGATTTTCAACTGGTCAGAAACTGACCTCTTCAAGTTGCTGTATACGCCCCAGATACTCCCCGAAACTATGCTACAACATTGGAATAGTGGCTGGAGCATGGCTATTAAGCTCCAGCTCTCCCTTGGACTCGTACGTGCCATTCTATTGTTCTCTGTTGTTTCCAACACATATGTATACATAGGCTAGAGGTCTGGCGTGGCTACATTATCATGCCGGCGTTATCCATAGGTACTATTCTCCATATTCTCATTGGTTCCTTCCAACTTTATGTAGAGACTTGAAGCCAGCCAATGTCCTTGTAGATAGGAATTTCTGTGTTAAGGTATTTATTGTTACTGGTGATTACCTTAAAAAACCAAAACAAGGTATGCGACTTAGGATTTGGAAAGCGATTACAAGGGTTGTCTTTTGCACCAAGCGAAACAGTTGGAACGCGTAAGTACTAATAATAATCCCTGCCTGAAAAAAAAAATGCCCTCTCTATCCCAGACACCTACTTATCACCTGAATTAATGAACTCTGGAGTTAGTGGCACTACACTGAAATCTGATGTGTAAGCTTCCCCCTCTTTTTGCCATTCTTATCGTGTTGTTTTAGCTATGCCTTCGGGCTCGTTTTACAAGAAATTCTGGTTGAGCAGCAAGCATTTACTGAATATAAGAATGATAAAGCCCTGTTTGATGCTGTAATCAGGGGACAAAAGCCCGTTCCTCCAAATCAAATACCAAATGGTCCAAACAAGGGAGATCAAACTCCCCAAGCTCTGGTTTGTTCGACTATCTGTTTCTGTTGTTTTACTCTGTTATAGAAGGATCTTATAACAGCTTGTTTAGATGCAGATCCAAACCATGTTCCTAGTATGGGAAATTACCTCCAATCTAATATAAGTCACAGAGGCCGACGATGCAGCATGCCGTGGAGATTTTGGAGGCTTTATGTGAGGATTCAGATACTAATGAGCCTGACGAAGTTGAAGAAGTTGTTGAGGAAGAGGAAGAAGACGGGCCCATTGAAGAAGAAGATGTGCCCATTGAAGAAGAGGAGGGTGAACCTGAGGAAGAGGGCGAGCCAGACCAAAACACCTAAAATTGCACAAAAATAAAAAACCTCTGGGAAAGTCATTAAAAAAAACCGCAAAAAAGATAAAAAAGGAAAGAAAAAAAAAAAGAAGAGGTTGTGGTACGATGAGCGAGGCACACCACCACAGGGATTGCACTTTGCACTGGGATGATGAGCGGGTTGTTTGTGGTGATTGGGCGGGCAAAAACCACCACAGGGATTGCTACGGCTACCCGCCAACGCATTCCATCACCGTATCCGTTGTATCGTGGCTGTAGTAACACCGCAAAATAAACTGTTTTGTTTTTACTTTATCGCTATGAGTTGCCGTGTTGCGCTGCCAGCACTGAAACGATTTGGGAGAATTCTACTTACGATGGTAGGTACTGAAGATGTGGTGGAGAAGGTACATACTTGGCCTGGTGTGGTAATCATGTGACCAACACTGTGAAATAATGCTTTCCAAAAATGGGGGAAACCCGTCAAGAGGCAGGCGCTGTAGTGATTTAGATTGACTGAATCAGTGGAAACAGAAAAAACAAAATACCTGACCTCCCACAACAAATTCAGTGATTTCTTGTTGTAAGGTTGTTCGTTAGTGGGATATAGGATGACATGAGACATACTCCAGACGGATCCCAAATTCGTAAATGGTGTCTTCTCGGAGAAAATTTCCCAGCACAGAACAGCAAAACTGAGGTGATTGTGAAAAAAAGTAGAGTCTTTTGGAATGTGAGCAACCTGTAAACATCGGCCTTGTCATTGTACTATTTGGAGATAAGTTAGTAAACTCCCCTTGTTGCATTACTTATCCATTCCTGCTTACCTTTCCTGATGATAGAAGTTCCTACTTCAAATGAATTTATATTGTTAGTTTGAAAAGATGCAACGTACTGGTGCCATGTAGACAGGAGTTCCCACCTGATTTCACAGCAGTTTCAATATGTAGGAAGAATAAAGAAAAAGATGTACCCCAACAGTGAAAAACTGTGTTTCTTCTAACTTGCCTGTTCCGAGTTTAGCACAATTAAATTTTTATTACATACTGATGTCACGGCTTGTCCCAAAATCTATTGAAGGGTGAAACGAGGGCAGTGTATAGTGATATGTACCATTTATTTTACAATTAACGTCTGAATCCACGTTTAAATTGGAGACCTTCGAAAATAAGAGGAATAAGAAGTGCATGTTACAGCCGGAAAAAGAAATACCAATAAGTTATCTGGCTTGAGGTCTCGGTGGAGTACATTAATCTTTCATAATGTGAGAGATAAAGACACAAGGAACAAAGTAACCTGGTGAAGAAATGCCATCCCTAAACCCAATGGTAGGAAGTTAAGTCGATTGGAAAAGATTCTGGATTTACCTTTGGCACAATCGAGGATGCACTTGAGCTTTAATTTCAGGGAGAAGGGACCATGGTGCTTCATGCAGGAGGTAAGATTTCCAAGTGGGAAAAATTCCTTTTAGTAATGTTACAAGGGAGATTCGGGATGACAAACAAACTGTTATAATGGCATTTTTCCCTGGAATTTTTACTGCCCCTATGAATCGAACTATCTTCAATAAGGAATGAGACACTCATTGTAACTTGGATATTGTAAAAGAACTTGTTATATATATTACCTGAGGGCACCGAACCGACTCGAGAGTTCTTACCTCCTGCAAGAAATCGGTCATAGCACCTGCTCCTTTTTGATTCTTTTCATAATTAAGGATTTGATAGTGTCTCTTTGTTACCTTGAGAATTTTAACAGCCACTTCTTGACCTCTCCTGATAAAGAGTTTTAGAATATATACAATTTGTTTGTCTTCTAGACCATTTCCCTCGCTGTACTACACTATATGCACCTTCTCCAATATCTCCAAGGATCTAGTAGGTGTCCATGAACAGTGTCTGAGGTTGACAAACCTCAATTTCATCGGGATCGAGTGTAGTTGATACTGAGGACTCCAGTTTCACTTTAAGGTAAGTATAGTGATTGTTTTTCTTGAGTGTTTCAAATTGAGAGGTGTAAATAATGGCCATAGTCATACCTGCGAAGGGGTATTTTCTTTTGAAGTAGTTAACAATAATAATTGTAGTAGAAAATAAGATACCCCCAGTGTCATTCTTGATAAAGATATCAGTCTCAATTACAGTTGTACACAGTATAGTCATTTGAGCGACCACCGTTACTTCTGTTTCCTTTTTTCTTGTTATTTGGGAACCCCAGAGAAGCCTAACATACGGATTTGAGTTCACATTCCTGAGGTTCAAATTTAAGTGTGTACTTTTCACTTTTTGGAGTTAACACTTGAAATTTTATCTTTTTCCTGGTGTGGTTTGACACTTTGAACTCGTCTTCTAATAGTACTCCTACAGCGGCTTGGTGAGTCCCAAGGTTGAATGTAAGCTTGTCAGTAGGTGAGACCTGCCGTTTGTTGTTTGGTTTTGAGTTGTTGATTCCACTGTGAAATAAGAAAAATTTGCACCTCAAGCTCGAAATCTGCGGGACTCACAAGGCTTGATACCCGTCAGAAATCTCAACGTAATAGAGTGAGTACCATACATGTAGCCAGTAAGCTGTATTGATGGGTCTCTACGCGATTGCTGAGAAATAATTGACATTGGGTCAAGGGCAATCTCAGAATTCATTTGATTTTGGCTCCTGCACTTGTGAGCCATATTTCCGTATTCACAAGAGTGTGTACCTTTTCCAAACCCAAACTGACGCCAACAGGGCAATGACGAAAGCGCCAAGAACGAAACAACCAACACCAACCCCAATTCCTATTGGCAGTCCAACGTTTTTCTCATTGTGTGGCACAAAACATGTTGATCTGTAGTATAAAAAACGAAGCTCTGATATCCAAAACACTGCAGTGGTGAAAGAAAATGCCACCTGACCAGTGTACATTTCCAGCATTGTGTATAACCACCTATCTTGGCACAGTAAGAATGTGCCTGAAACATTCAATCCACTGTTTTCATCGCACACAAAGGCAATTCCGTGAACGCCCCACGGACATTGAGTATCAAAGGGGTACTCCCCATAATTGTCTTGAGTCCCTGATGCCCAGTTTTCACAAAAAGAGGTCCAGACAAGGACAGAGTATTTAGAATTAAGGTCCTCTCTCAAATAGAGCAAATCAAGAGTCTTTGTCAATGCAGCACCGAGGCCCGTGGACCCATAATCGCTGCTCAGTAGAGGTGCAAGCCTCGTGGCGTTGAAAACCAAAGCGCCGTCGCTCAATGCAATCAGCTCGAGCAAAACAGTGAAAACGGAGTTGTCTAACTGATTCTGAACAATTCCCATCAAAGAGCCATCAAAACACGACGGCGAGCTCGTGAGGGCCTCGAAGTACCAAAAAGTGCCCATTCCTACCACGTCGATAATTGTCTCTATGCAGTACGGCAGATCCGCCAGGTGAGTCTGGACCTTGCAGGTCTGGACAATCTGCCACTGGTAATTCACGTAGATCACCAACAGATCACAGCCCCCAAACGACGTGGCCGCGTATGCAACGTTCGAGCTCAGATAACTCCGATTGAATTTGCAGTCCGTGATCTCGGCGCCGTTTGGCGCCAGGGTTGTTATTGTGTTATCAACTTGGTTGAGCGAAACGAGGACATTTGGTGGAAGTGACGTTTGGGTGACTGCGTCGGTGCCCGAATTGATCCCGAGACTGATGATGTTTGATGCAGACCCGCAGATACACAAAATCGACACAATGAGGAAACCAACCCCATAATGTGGAGTCGGGGCCTTGCAACTTGTTGTCACAGGTGGTATCAGCATAGCTTTTTACAGAAGCTTCGTTTCCAGTGGAAACAATTTTCCAGGGGCGGCACCGTGACCCACCCGGTTCAGTTAAGGGAATTTCCATCGATCAGAAATTTTGGCGCAGAAATAATTTTCGGCCAAGAAACAAATCCCAGCGAAAAACAACCACTCTATACAAGCACCCTTACGAACTTAAGTACATTTTATTTTTAATGACGATTTCCCAATGGCACAGTTTATTTTTTACCTCAAGGTGCATTCCAGTCCTTGTGGTGCTGTGCTTTACTTCTCCAAAAGTAATGAGTTCAGGGCTCAAAGCTTTTCCAACAAACACTTTTGGAATGACTGACCCAGAGACCCTATACATGTACACACTGAATGCCCACATTGGTGACAAAAGCCCTCATTTTGAGTGCCATAGTGGACATTCCATGGGTTCAACTTGCTTTTATAAGTGCAGGGACTTTTCCCTGCATTTGGATGATGCCACTCAGCTGTATATGTTGACTGACACTTCGGGATTGTTTGAGGCTGCAGAAGAAACATCTGATGTGGATCAGTGCTCTGGATCAACTTCTAAAATATATGGGCTTATAAACTGGGCAGATTGGCACAAGTCATATACTGGAATTGCTATGGTATCTTCCCATGAATGCTTTGGTGGGGCGCTCCTGGTAATTGCAGCCAACCAAAACGCTTCATCTATGTGGTCTGTTGTTATTATGTTGGAATTTGAGATTGAGGGGCTGGATACCAAGCAGCTGAGTCTGCTTGGATTGTTAATGGACGGATTGTTTTCATTGGATTCTCCGCCCGTTGTGGCGGCTTCATTCAGCTGTGATTGTACCTTGAACCTCCTGATGGAAACTATTGACGGTTCATGGGTGGCTGCATTCACTGGTCTATTCTCCGCAAGTGATATTGTAGCCAATGCCTATTCAACTGAAAATGATTTGTCACCGTGCCAAGGGGAGGTCGTGGGACTTGCAAGTGCATGCTCAGACGATGGAGATAGTGCGGAACTCTTTATACTGTGTAAGAAGGCTGAGGGAGAATCCTATGAAATTGATAGTCTGACCTTTCACACAACTGCTTTTCAGTGGCAGAATGACATTCCGATAGAGTACGAATCATTCTACTATAGGGACTTAGGTAACTGCACTCCTGTGGTTGAGTCAACCAGTGAGGTGGGAAAGACACTTGCCTTTAAAGTGGGAGTGGGTGTTGGAGTGGGAGGGGGAATCACTTTATGCACTATTGCTGGATTTCTCATCGTTTTCACAGTTATTGTAAAGTACAATCATTTTTTGAATAAACGAGGTTTTAACATATCTCCAGGCGCAGGGGAAATGCCATGCAATCGGCAGAAGTCACTCTTGATGCAATGGAACTCTTATCTCAAGAGTCTCGTATTGATGATTCACTGCAACTTGGAAACTGCAAGTGAGACGCGCCCTGTTTTTGCTGTCAACTCATCCCCTGTAGGTTAGTGAAACCAGAAGAGTTCGATCTTCTTGTACGTGTCATTTCTTTTTGTTATTACAAACAAAAATTAGATAGAACCCAGCAGTGTATTGACCTTTAAACTCGGTACACATCTGGCTTCAGTTGGAGTGCCCCTTGAAGATGAATTCACCCTGTCAAATGAAACAAAGAAGAAGCACACATTTCATCTAATGTCTCCAAAAAGTGAAAAATACTCTCTGAAAGTGAAACCACGATGCTGCACGTTAAAGCCTGTAGGCCATCTAAAATGTTAATCATTTAACCATAACCTTAGGGAACAGAAGTCACGATAGCTATTCAGATTACCGTTATATGCACTACTGTTGTAGATACAGATATCCTCATAATGCTTGACCCAGGTAAATCCTCGCTGCTTAATTTTCCTTTCACAATGAAAAAGATGAAAAAAAATCGAAGGTAATTTGTATCCCCCACTTCAGTTAACTGTTTCTCGAAGAAACCAATGAGATATACATATATAAAAATTAAATTTGAAACCGCCATATCAACATCACTTGATCCAAATGAAATAGAGGTAAATCTGATAATTGTACTTTATGCTGAACCAATTTAGATTGTAAGGGAAATCGGTGAAGGAGCTTATAGCACTGTTCACCTTGGAAAATGGTACGCAGATTAATTTATCTCGGAAGCAAACATGGTAAATAGGAGAGGACAAGAAGTAGCTGTCAAAGCCCTTAAGGTTACTTCACTCTCGCTTAGTCTTCTTCACTATTCCTTATGCAAATACTTAGACTCAAAAAGGAGAAGGCATACTATCATCATTTGCACAAGAAGTGGCCATATTGGAGTCCGTTAGGTATCCCCAGGTAGCTGGTCCTCATAAATCAAGTGGTCATTTTTTTATTGAATTCCACAGATAGTTCACTTCTTTGGGGCTGTAAAAATTCCAGGACATTTATCTATAATCACTGTGAGTAATTAATTTTTGAGAAGGAATTGCACCTAAAGCCCGACAGGAGTACTTCCCCCTGGGAAATCTTACATCTTGCATGAAGAAAACAAAGCTCTCTAACCTGCTTAAGCTGAAATGTGTGATAGACTGTGCTAAAGGTACCTCCAAATCAAAACCTACATTCATACCTGCCGTTTTTACATCTGAACAGGGATGACTTTTTTACACCAGGTCATATATGTGGCTTTTTTAATGTAAAGCCTTATGTTTTCCAGTTGAGTATACTGCATAGAGATCTAAAACCCGACAACTTGCTGGTACGAACTCTCTGTTCCTTTCTTTGTTTCATAGTAGTAGGTATCATCCCTGAATGTAGATGTGGAAGTCAACTGCAAAATAAATGGTACTCGTGTATTTAGCACATTTTTCTAATGCTTTCTTGCATTAGATTTTGGGACTAGTAGAAATATAAGTACTAGATTCTCCTTCATCCCTGTGCTAGCATCTTCTTACTTTTACAGATAAAAGTGAACAGGCTCAATATTACACATGCGGGGTACCTGAAAAGTAGCTTGTTGTTTCTAACTTGTGAATTCAGGTGGGAACTCCAGTTTATATGGCACCAGTATGTATCTGTTTAAGTTTTTTTTTTTTGGCTCGGTACTGACTCCTTTTTGCAGGAAGTACTCTCAGAAGGAAAGGTAAAAAGTACCCTTATTTACTATTAATTTACTTTCCCTCCAAGTACAATGAAAAAGCAGATGTGTATAGGTTGGCCCTTTTTTTTCCCCACCATACTGAACATTCAAACACAGTTTTGCAGTACTTGTCTATCATGTATTTACAGAACAGACTCCCTATATGGGCTTAGGGTCTATTTGGAGTTCGTCCTCCTCCCTTTTATACCGGGAGTTACTTTAACTTACAATCACAGAAATATGTGAATTCGTTGTTGCCGGCTCAGTTGCGTACAGCACTATATTCCCGTCTACATTACTTTGACACCCATAATGCAGAGGCTTCCTCTTGATGGTGTTCCCGCCGATATCGCCAGGGTAGTTTCACAGTGTTGGGCAACAGAATATACATCAAGGCCCGGTATGCAATCCCATACTTGCCACATGGGTGCCAATAACAAAACCGCAGCATTTTCAGACGTTGTATCACTATTGGAGCCTGCATTAAATTCGATGCAGGAATGACCGTTTCTTAAATGAAAGGGGAAAAAAAACAGACTTTTCAAGCTCTCATTCTCCTCCTTCGTGGAATTTATGGGTCATGCGAGGGGAGGGATACAGGGACTTGTGGGACCGGTGTTGGTGTTGTTTCTGCAGATGTTGCTGTTGATGTGGATGTTGTGGTATTGCTGAGGATGAGGTTTTGCAAGTCAGAATCCCAACCAAGTTCGGAAACCAGCTGTGATGTGATAGAGTCACAATCACCAATAAGCTCTACATCTCGGGTGTTGCCTTCTGCATTCTGTTGTATTTCTGTGACCGGCGTTCGGTTTATGAGAATCCTGGGTACCCAGTATCTCACCATGGAGACTAGCCAGCTTACTGGTTGCACCTTTATTGTGTGTTGGTGGAATACTCTAAAGAGGTGCAGTAGGCATACATTTAATGAGGTACCCAGAATAAGGAGAAGGTCACATTCCTTTAAGTCCTCCTCATGCTGTTATGGTTGTGTTAGGGGAAGTGACATTGAAGAGTAACTTAACTAATTGCACGAATCGCTGTGGTAGAGGCTCTCCAAAAAATACAATGTCTGGCTTCACTAGCCCTCCACATTTATCACATACAGGAATCTCATCAGCGTAATACCGTCCTAGAACAAAATCGGAGCTGTACTCTTGTCCACAGCCTAGACAATGTGCGGAAGCAAGAGAGCCATGAGCGAATACCAGCTTCTCAGCTGGTACTCTTGCCACAGATTCAAGTGTGTCAATGTTTTGTGTATAGATTCGCTGAACAACGCCTTTGTCCGCAAGAAGACGAAGGAAATGGTGTGTCTTTGTTGGTTGGAAGCACCTATTGGCAGGAAATAGTAGCTTCGCCTGGGTACAGAAGGGCTGGAATGATGGGTTTAAAATAGATCGTTCTGAGAGTGTAATCTACCTTGGGATTTTTCTTATAGTATTCTATGTCAAATATGGCTTCAGGGAACGGCAGGTTTAACTTGGGGGGGTAAGTCGAAAAAAACCAATACTGAAGTTTACTTCTTTCAGTTGGGAATATAAACCAGTACCAGGTGAACTTGACAGCCTCAGTAATAATAAAAGGGAAGAGAGGAATTACCGAAAATCTATAATTGAAACTAATAATAAGAAGAATAGTTTTGGCTTCTCAAACCAGGAATTCCAGCGTTCACACTGATCCCTGCTCCACACAATATCACAATCTTTTTGCAATGACCACTTTTTATGAAATCGGCAACACCGTGAATATCCAGAGAAGAAAGTTTTGGGTGAGGTTGACTATAAACAGGCAGAAGCATTTCCACAATACCGGCAATATCAGTCTCAGAGATACCCTAAGAAGGCTAGTGGGATTAACTTGTAAAGTGTCTAAAGGGATGTTGTACATTAGACTGCAAGACCGAAAGACTGGCAGCAAGTTTCAGCTTCTCTCGCATTGTCATGGGAGTGTTTGAAATACTTCCAAGTTGGGAAAACAAGTGCTGCCCATGGGGGCTAGACACAACTTGATATGGATAAGCAATTCAAACAAGGACTGGAGTTGCAAAGTACATCTCTTTGCGTCATCAAGTAATTTCGTTCTAAGTCGTAAGAACTCTGTGTTTAATGCTGCCACCTCGGACTTAGCTCCTTCCAGCCTGTGAAAAGCGGACTCTTTTTCTCTTACCAATTCTGTAGTATGTGGATTGCGGTCGAGTTCCTCAAATTCCTCCTCCAGTTTACTGATCCTCATCTGCGCCTCTTCTTCTTTTCTCTCTGCTTCGTCTAGCTGGGAACCACCTTTGGAGAGACTATCACTTATTGGAGGTGAGGTGTTTCAATTCAGTATGAGAGGAGAAGTGCCACATCTATCATTATCCAATTTTTCTTTTCGTTCGAAACTTTACACACAGTATTCGCCGCGATCCAACTTGGCTCGTAAAGAAGACACTCTCGAGGACAAAGAAAACAGATTCTGCCGTGAATATTGAATGTTGGTCTGAAGCCTGGCTCGTTGTTGGTCAGTCTTTTGGCGCCACAGCGAGAGGGTTTGTTCTGCCCCATAATACTCTATTTCCAGCCTTTGTTGTGCACTCTTCAAAAGGTGAGGACCGCCATTAAAAAAATGCTCTGCACCCACAAAACAAAACAACAGAGTAAGACCATCAACAATAAGATCACCTTGGCCTTGACCAACTTAGTATTGAGATCTTGCAGTGTAGGGTTTTCCGTAAGGAACGAGCACTCTTCATCCCCCTCCGTCATCAAAAAAAAAATGAAATCTTTTTTCTTTCGGGTAACGCGAGGAAAACTTGGCGCCGCGAAGCGCACGGCAACGGCGATGTGAGTGCCCCAAATTGTGGGAGACCACTATCTGTGGTTTGTCCCGCTAACAGTGTTCTTCATTTCGCCTTTGAATTTGGAGCCCCGGGAATCTCTGTCGGCCTCACACAGATCTCATCCAGCTGATGTTCTTTTCATAAAGCACTTTCAAGGGTCCCATATTGTTGCTGGTAATCCAAATCTGTGCAGCTTCAACTCAATGTTGCTGTTCAACTCTATCTGCATCAGCTTGGTTGCTGTGTCACATTGCACAAGCTCTATCAACGACTTTCCAGATTCTATGATTCCATTTAGTTCATACAGGGGAGTTGGCGAAGTGACATCAGCCCCAGCCACGTCATACACACTGCACGCTTGCCTGTCTTTATAATGGGTGCCCGCCACACCAACGTACCTGTCACTTATGATCGGTCCTGCTTTCGGGGAGCTAAATATGTGGTGCTTCAGCTTGACCCCGTTTGAAAGGATCACGAGCCGACTTCTGCCCCTGCAGGTGTCATCAGCACCCCTCCACGTAGGACTTGTAAATGTCGACTTGGCGGAACTTCCACTGGAGTTTTTTATAGCCCTCTGCATCCCGCTTGGCATTCATCCACCGCTCGTTGTCACTGTCTAGGCTCACAATCGACAGCTCATAGCCTTTGGCAATACATTGATTGGTGTCCGTGACCATAAAATCAAAGTCGGACACATAGTCATCAAAAACAAAGGGAACCTTGAAAGTCACCCTTGGTTGTATGACACCCTCTGAAACAAGCCATATTGACATGGTGGCCCTAGCACATATTTCCACCACCCACTTGTCACTGCACAGTATCAGTGTGAAGAACGCACACAGATAATCCTCGCCTGCTCCAATAACCTCACGCGATGGGTGGTCACGGTCACTGTAATCCAACACCTGAAGTGTACCTCCTACCATATCGAACAAGTGATATCCATTGTCAACCCTTTCAACCCTACACGCAGCAGCTCTTATGACAGCTTTGGTGGGAGATATCGACCCCACCAATCTGTCATTCTCACCAAGGGGAACATCAGCATGTGAAGCATGCGGCGTGATTGGCAGGACCCCCTCTGTGAGTGACACCCCGA
>JAHLWZ010000626.1:0-32181 GCA_020536535.1 Pelomyxa schiedti | reverse complement strand
CGGCACTCGGGGGGGTGGGCGTTGGCGCCGCGCAATTGTGGGACAGTTGTGGCCTCTCTGAAGCAGCGTTGCCTGTGAAACTTTTTGTTGTGGCTCCAGCGACGTCGGAATTCGATGAGGGCGAAGAAGAGGCGCTGCTTCCGATTGTGGGAGGAACCTGAGCGGGGAAAAATGAAATGATGGGAATGAGTAGGATTAATAGCGGGGAGTAATAGAGTATGACAAAGAAGAAAAGGGATAAGGGATTGCCTTCATCTGAAGACGGAAATTGATTATGGTTGTCTCGTGGCTTCCACAAGCTTCCCTTCTGTTCCGCTCCAAATGCGATGACGGCAAGTCATAGTGTATAATCTGACTTATGGGGGAAATAGCAAGATTGGAGACCGTATCTTCTTCCCATGATAGTAGAATAGTGGGCCGGCCGTCTGTTGGAATGCTCTGGAAAAACAATGAGTGCCGCTGAAGTGTGATTTCACAGTAAGAACATGCAAACCTGTATCGAGTCGTGCAAGCGCACGACGCCGGAGATTCCTGCTTCCATCAGCGTCCTCTGGAGTTCCACCTGGGCCTGCCTCTTCACAAATACAAGAGTTACCCCACACATATTTGCAAGTAACTCAACAAGCCTGTTTCAGTCATTTAAGACCATGTGCTTCTGAACACAATTAAGCACACACGACAAACTCTTACGTTTTGTCTCTGCTCTCTGCAGTGACAGCTAGCTCCGCGTATTTTGGTTGTACCTCCACTTTCTCCATTTTATTTACAAAAAAGTTTTGTTACTAAGCAAGTGAGTTTTACTTTTTTTGAGTTTTCCTTCCCAGACAATACACGTGAAAAGGTACGTCGATATGGAGGGCAGAGGCTGAACATTCGTACGAGTCATGAGTCATTTTTACCCTTGCCCCAGACTGGTGATGTTTTGGGTTATGCAACCATTACTGTTGGGATCACTGAGCATCAAAGCAGTAGTCATGGTGATGATGATAGCAGCAGTGATGGGATGAATGCCAAGTGGTACATTCTGGTTGCACTCGGTGTTCTGCTTGTTGGTGCTGCAGGCGGGATTGCCCTACTCAAGTGCATAACCCGGCCCAGGCGCACAGGGGGTGAGAGGGTGCCGCTCTGGTGAACCAGTTAACAGGTACACACAACTGCGGGGGGAGGAGAGAAATGACTGAACATCTATGGTGTAAAAACTGCACATTCTTATTTTTTTGCAAACACATGCCACATGTGATTTCTATTCTTTCGAAAGAAAGACCTCACGCGGCAATCGACACACGGCCCTTTGAATTTCCCGTACCTCGTTTTTCCGTTTCCCCAAAAAAGCAGTTCGACAAACAAAAAAACAGAGGAAAAAAAATCGGGCCCGTGAGATGGCGAGTGGGCCCGATCGTAAGCGGTTCTTCGAGGACGGCGCGGTAATAAAAAACAAATGGGAGATCACTGGCCTCCTTGGTGTTGGTGCCTTTGGTAATCACTACTTCCGTTTATTTCTCGCCCTTGTTTTGAGGCGTTGTTACTGGGCTTAATCTTACCGACAGGCGAGATCTACGCAGCTAAAAACTTGCTCAATTCGGAAGAGGTAGCCTTGAAGATGGAGGTGATCGACGAAAAGAAGCAGGCGCTGGGATCGGAAGTCGTCATACTCAAGAGACTCCAGGGTTGCCCTTACGTTGTACAATTTATTACATGTGGAAGGCACGAAAATTTCAACTTCATGGCGATGCAAATTCTTGGGGAAAATCTCTCTGATTTGAGGAAAAGGCATGTCATGTACCACTTCTTGGGTTACATTAACTTGTTTTTCCATGTTATTTATTTTCAAAGGCAAGGTGATGGAAAATTCAGCCTTATGACTACGGTAAAGCTTACACTCCAAATGATAGAAATACTCCAAAATGTTCATGAACGTGGGGTTCTACACAGAGATATTAAACCTGTAAGCAATAATTGGACTGTAAACCCAAAGTCTCACTCAGTTTCAAGTCAAATTTTGTCATTGGCTCCAAGCGTACCAGTAAGGAGCACCCCAGTCACACAAACCATTGCTACTTGATTGATTTTGGTTTATCCAGACGATATACTTCGAATACTGGGGAAGTGAAGCCTATATCCACAAAAAAAAAAAAAAAACCCAGTTTTATTACTCAATCACAACTTCTCCTTAACATCTTCACCCCCGTGCTTCAGCTGGGTTTCGAGGAACTGCTCGCTATGCTTCAGTGAATTCCCACACTGCAAAGGACCTTGGAAGAAGAGATGATCTGTGGTCAATTCTGTACATTTGCATCGAATTTGCCCGTGGAACTTTACCTTGGCGCCAGCTTAGAGATAAGGTTTGTATCACACAGACATTTTTTCTTTGGATTTATCGTCTGGATTACCTCACCGAAATCATAGGAAGAAATTGGACGCATGAAGGCAAACTATCTTAACAACCGTTTAGTGGAGGGTCTTCCACCAGTTTGAACGCAACACAAACAACAAATTTAAACTTTTTCTAGGAATTTCAACAATTTTTGGATCACTTATTAAAACTGGACTATGAATCAAGACCCGATTATGAACTTCTTATTGGGGCCTTCACTTCTTTATACACCCGTATTGGAGGTACTCCCGATTCCCCTTTTGACTGGGAGGGAAACGCTGCACTTGGTCCCCCAATTGACCCTATGCAAAAAAAGGTTTGTCCCCTGTTCTTTCTCCCTCCCTCAGTAGTTCCACAGCAAAAAAAGAGAAGAAAGTTATTTGGAGGTCATCACCGCGATGCACCACCAGGTATTTATCGCCATAGTACCAAATGTTCTTACTCCAAAATACAGCAACGACTCCTCCGGTAAATACAACAACCCCATCGGGCACCACAGCAACCGTACCCTCCACTACGCCAGCTAATACCACCACACCAACTCCAGGAACATCATCCACCCCAGCATCCGGCTCTACCACCACAGGAACAGCAGCAGCCACGACAACAGCCGCAACCAAAGCACGCATACCCGGTGAAGGTGGCATCACAGCCTCGCCCACTGTGGCCGCACTCATAGACCCGCAGAGCGACAGCAGGAAGAAGGTGTTCCACAAGCGCACCCAGAGCGAGAGGCACATGCCGGCCTCCTCCAGCGGACTTCCTTCAAACACAACCACACCCGGTGGTGCATCATCTGCATCCACTACGGCACCACCATCAACATCCGCCCACGACCCCCACGGCAAGTGTTCAATCATGTAAAATACTCTCATACACTCACACACTCCCGTGTCCGTTCCGTACAGAACCCACCAAAATCACCATCTACAATCTGAAATCAGCCATCACATTCCACACACCCAAGTTGTCTACTAGTGGACAAAACGGAAAAAAGGAGGAAAAACTCAAAACAATAAGAAAAAAACGCATGAAGTTTAGTACCGTCGTTACGACTTTGATTGTGCACCCCCTTTTTTTTTCCCTCTTTGTTTGACTTACTTTCATTAACACTGTAGTTGTTTCTTTTATCCTGTTTTCCTGTTATTTAGGTTTCGTATTCGTTTGTTGGAATAGTGGCAGCAATTGTGCATGCCTTGCGTTGTGGCAAGAAGCACAGAAATTTGTTGCTGGGATTTTGTATTGTATTGTGCATGGGTAGTGATGCCAATTTCTACTTCCAGTGAGTGCTCAATACTGTTAATAGTGAGAGTTGCATGCTTTTCCCTTGCTTTTAGTGATACTGGGCGCAAACCAATGCCATCTGATATCCTTACACCTTTCATTGTTGCTCTTTCTCTTAAAAATATTGTGTGACCCTTCATTTGCGTACATATTTTAGACACTACACCTTCAATGCTGTACTTCAGTATTCTTACTATTTATGTATGCGGATTTTGTTTATTACCTTGCTTAAATCCTTAATCTGCAGTTTTATAGAGTCTATGAAGACAATAGTATGATTTTTCAAACAAAAATCTTATCTTGCACCTAAGCCAGTGTAGCTTTCTACCAGGCATTACCCCACGCACATTTAATTCCGAGATTAAACAAACTTGGGAAAATCTTGATTGCATGTAACAGCTTCTCCTATATCACATTCATGATCCTCTTTTGGATTGACAGTTTGTTAGAAACTTTCTTGTCAAGGTTTTGTGTCGATCTCTATTTTAGTTGTTTATCTTCTGCAGAAGCATGGTGCAAGTTACTGCTACTCTATTTCTTGGGATCATATTTTTTTGCATTGGTGTAGGTGAGAGTTATCCTTTGTACACCTTTTTTTCTAACAGACGAAAATACAGCTATTTCCCTTGTCTTACTAAAGAAACGCAGGGAATACAATACTATTGGTTTTCCCTTGTCTAATAGAACAGTTTCTTTTTTGCAGTACGATAATCTCTCACAGTGCAATAGGCTTACTGGATGCTGTTCGTATGCGGGATTATTGTTGTTGTGTGCTGTATTTTTCGTTCCATCTTGTTACTTTTACCCACAACTTGCATTGAATCGGATGCTGATGAGGGTGGTGGCCATAGATTTACACTAATTGGTTTACATCTGCCTCTCTCTCACGAAATAAACACTGCACAGATGACTACTATCATGACCCAGACGACTTCACAAAGTCGTTTGCGTGGTTACTAGTATACTACCTCAGTGGTGAAGTTGTCCCTTGCTTTGTTCAAGTAATCACATATCATTGGCTTCCTTCCAGTAGTAGTAGATTTGAAAATAAGGGTATTCCTCTGGCTGAAAAGGAAATAGGTATTTTGAAGTAACCTTTATGTTAGAAATATAACTTTAGACAGTTTCACAGAACACTCATGGTATGATGACAAGAATATTAAACATTGTCTTATTTCAGTTCTCAGCGGCCGAGAATGTTGTGAGGAAGTTGTTACAAGGTGAAGTTCATAGTAGCATAACTTCTATTCCATGGGAGGAAATCATCCTAGGTCCAAAGATTGGGTGAGCCTTCCATTATCCTCTTATTTCTTCTGATCGATATGAAGCACTGGAGCGGCTGGCATAGTTTACCAAGCTAAATTCCGAGGACTTAGAGTTGCAGTAAAGCAGATAGAAGTAGACCTGAGAGCAAGTATGGGTACGTGGCTATTCTTAAACTGGTGTCACATCCTTTAGGTGACCACCAAGAGTTAAGAAGTTTCTGTCAAGAAATTTCTATCATGGCTAAACTAAGACACCCTAACATCTGCCAATTTATCGTAATGTGGAAAGAACAAAATTCCATTGTCTTAACTGCTGACACAGGGTGTATCACTGACCAGGAATTTAGGTGATGAGAGTGTACCCTTCAATATAGCTCTGATAATGGAGTTCGTGGAACTTGGTTCACTGAGCGACGTGCTGAAAAAACAGCGGGTAATGGCACACTTCATTTTATTTTCTAAAGAAGTAATTTACCTTTGTAGGATCTTTCATTTGACAAACGGATGCGAATTGCCAGAGAGATTGCTCTAGGGATGAACTACTTGCACTGTAATAATCCAACTGTGTTGCATAGGTAATTGCGTTTACCTTAGCGTTTTGCCCCTCACCATGTTGATAATAGGGATTTTAAGGCCTCCAATATATTTATCACCTCCGATCTCCATGCTAAAATTGGTTTGACTCCCCTTTTCCTCCATCATGGACCTTATCTTGTTTTCAGGTGACTTTGGGTTTTCTTCACTTCGCAGAGATGCTTTCTCTTTCTCAGGCTCCCAGAATTTCATGACATCCCTCAGTATTGAAGATGTTTCTGAGTTTGGTGGCACACTGGAATATATGGCGCCTGAGCTTCTTGCGCTTCCAGGTGCCAACAAAATTCACTATACTCCCAAGTGCGATGTATACAGCTATGGGTAAGAAAGCTTCCAAAAAAAAAAAAAAAAAAAAAAAATTCGAATAACACATGTGCATAGAGTTGTACTCTGGGAACTCGCAACACAGCTGGAATTGTTTGCGGGCATGGAAAAAGGCGAAATCATTACTTTTGTTGTTGACAGGAAGGCCCGTTTGCCTATTCCCCCCAGTGTTCCAAGTCAAATAAGAAACCTCATTTCGGCCTGTTGGCACCATGATCCTAACAACAGGTATTTTGAGTTTTTCCTCTTCCCTGAAAGCCAGGACTAACTCAATTCACTACAAGACCCAAATTTCAGCAAATATTGACGGATCTCACCAACTTCCTGGGGATGTAGGAGTAGCCAGCTTTTGTTTGTGGATATAGACTTATTAACAAAAAAACAATATCAGATTGAAAACTAACTCATTTTTAATCACCAACATGCCCCAGCCAACGAGGTTCCACGCAACCAAAGCCAATAGACTTTGTTGTGCGTGGAATTCATCGTCAAACTGGGTGAAACATTATGGAATTATGCGCTTTTGTTGTCATCACATTTCCTTACACGAAACCGGCAACCCTTTGAACCGTTACACTCGGAACTGTGCCTCGAGTCACAATTATGGGTGCAAACATCACAGCACCTTCTTCGTCTGAAGTACGGTAGAAAACGCAATTAAACAAAAAAACACAGCGGGAGCCTGGACGCCAACACAGAAAATAAACAATACTACGGTGTTACGGTATTTGATACTTTTCTCCAGATCTATGCAGTCGTCTATGGATACCACTACTGAGGCTTTGCGGGAGTACCATGTTTTTTTCCATGCATTCGCATCTGGCTCTAACCTTTATTTATTCAAGAAACGTAAACAAATGAAAGAGCTTCTCATGTCTGTTTCAGTGTACGACCTACTTAGAGACAAATCCATCGATGTATGCTTTTCTTGTTCTCAAAAAATGGATAATAATTTATCGCAACTCTTAAGTAACTCCATAGGAGCTCTGTGATCTCACACCATTCGCATTTGGAGAGATCAATGTGAAATTGGAGACATCATCGAAGCTGATGCAAGGATTCACTGAACTGAAACGTCAATTAGAAATGGGCCCCTCTTCAGAGTGCATGGGTGCAGAGGCTGTAATTTCCTGCCCTGTCATAATGGATACTCTGTCATCTTTCCTATCTCCTAAAGAGATGGTCTTATTATCCCGAGTTTCTCACGCACTTCATGATGCCATGAGAAGATGGGCGGCAGCACTTCCAAATGCCCCAGAAGGGAAAAACTGGGTAATGTGTGGGGATAAGCATGGTGCCAATGAGGTCAAACTCCATGGAACTGCTTCTTTTACCAACGAGGGTCTTCTCCTCGTAGATAGGTATGCGTATGCAGAAATTCCAGCTCAACCATTTGAAAAGAGCAGTTTCACTATCGCCACATGGTTTGTCCTCATGTTCTTGTCATGCATTATGACATCCCCTAGGCTGAAATTCAGGTACTTTTCCGAGTACAACTACATTCTTGCCGACTGGGCAGCTTCTTGGGTTTTCAACACAGGAGTTGCCCAAGGAAGACCATTTTGCTCTCTTAGGAAAGATTTTTGGAATACACCACTTGGGGCACGGTCACGCTGTGGATATGGCAGCGACCCTGAACAAGGCCTGATTGGCACCTGTTGCCCAAATACCATCCCATTGCACAAATGGGTGCATTTGGTACCGTTCTTTAACTTTAGAATCCTAACCAAGTGAACACATTAGGCCTTTGTTTGGAATCGTGAAACTGCTACCCTTAGCACATGGATTAACGGCGTGAGGTCCTCCTCAGAAACTTTACACAATATTCAGGACCAGTCGGCTCTCAACCTCCAGCACAACGACCCCCCACATAAATCATGGCATATCGGATGGAAGGCCGATGGCAGCGATCGTGAGCTCAACGGCACCATGCGTTCCCTGTACTTCACTCTAACACCTCTCACACAATCACAAGTAGAGCTCCTCATGTGGAAATCGTAACAGGACTATTTATTATGTTCACTTCATTCTGGTTTCCGGGTTCTTAGTTGGTATCCTTGCAAATTCAAATCCTGTCCCAGTGCCTCCACTGTGATAGTGTAGTCATTACAGCGGCACTTAACTCAGACTCTGGGATAGCGGACACATCAGCACAAGTAAATACTCCATGGCTCTCAACTATTCCACGTGGCTGCATCACTGATGGGGCAAGCTTTGAAGGAGTGGGAGCAAGGCCGGCTCTTGCCACATAGTCTGGGAGGCCTGTGAGTAGCTTGATTCCATCTCCCAGAGCAATGATAGGCTTGTAGTGTGTGAAAGCTTCCTCAACGAATTGCCTGTGTATGCGGTTTATGTTGGTTTTTGATTGTGCGAGTGTTTGATAGTTGCTGTGGTGTTTGTATAGTGTCAGAACAAACCTCGCTAGTGCCATTCCCATCAGTACATCAATCCCGGATCCTCCAGGGATACACACAGCATCAAACATTGTGGACTTGGCTGTGACCAGGCTGCTGTAGTACATCTGAACACTGGCTGATGACACTGGTGTAACGCTGGCTGTTATCTGTTGTGTGGAAACCGTTTGCGGGGCAGCAGTGATGGTGACGGGGGTTGTTCCCAGCCGTGTTAGAACGGAAAGAAGTAGCGAGTGTTGCTGCTGCACGAACCCGTTGCCAATAAGAAGGCACACTTTCATGGTTCTATAAGAATCGAAAGGTCAGGGCACTAGGCGGATGAAAAATTGGAAAAGAACAAACTTGAGTGGTTGAGGCAGGGACGGTAGCAAAGATAATGACGTGAACACAGGACTAGACGCAAGCTTCGGTTCAAAGACATTATATGGGGCCCCCACAGCTCTTGCAACCTTGTGGGCAAGGTCAGGACTCACCTGAGTTTGAATTAGGATAAATGACATAAGGATAAGTTGTACCTTTTCGAGAAGTTCGATTACAGCGAGACGAAGAGGAGGGTCTATCATTCCCAATTCAAATCCAAATGCGGTGATAATATGTGCTTGCTCTACAGGGGATTGACTATTCCAAAACACCTCAGCTTGACTGAAATAATCTCCAAACTTCTTTGGCTTGATTCGTAACTAAGATGATCAGATGAGGAAGTATAGTAAAGGTGGTACTTTTGGTCCGGAAACTTGTGTGGGGTGCGTCACAAACCCCAGCTGGCTAGAGGGAGTTGGTTTATCCGCACAGATTGTGTTGTTGGAATAGGCTACACGGCCAGATTTAATTGCCATTTGATGGAATCCTCCACGCTGGTTATTATGAACGGGAACAAGAGGTCTGTTGATGGGTATCTGGGTAAAGTTTGGGCCACCAAATCTTGAAAGTTGTGTATCCAAATAGGAGAATAGTCGACCTGAATTGTGGCTTAAATGGAACTGCAGCCTGTGTTAAATTACCTTGTAAAATTGGATCATCAGTGAAGTCGATCCCAGGCACAATGTTAGCTGGACAAAAAGCAACTTGCTCAGTTTCTGCAAAGAAGTCTGTTGGGTTTCTGTTCAATACTAATTTCCCTAGAGGTGTGACTG
The DNA here is from genome assembly GCA_020536535.1 of Pelomyxa schiedti. NCBI lineage: Eukaryota > Evosea > Pelobiontida > Pelomyxidae > Pelomyxa > Pelomyxa schiedti. Next base: position 22,793 of record JAHLWZ010000626.1, on the reverse strand, counting down.
GCACTAATTCTTCCGGCCACAATTTTGTAGGATCCAGAATGTCAATAGGGAAATTTGGTGCTTCTTCCTCAGAGATAAGTTGGGCACCAAAAGAGTACTCTACAACAAAAGTAAGAAGTCGATTCCAGTACTGAGTAATGCCTGGCCAGTTTTCTTGTTCAATAGCTTCCCACAAGTCCCGTCTCAAGAAATCTGGGTCATGTCCTGCAAGCTTTTGCGCTTCATCCCTGAGTGAAGATTATGCCAATATCGGAGAACGAGGGTGTACCAAACAAGTGAGTGTGAACCAAGAAGCGGTTTAAAAACGAACTTGGCAACAAACCTTTTACCCTATTTGTATGTAAATAGTAAAACTTAAGTTGAGGTGGACAACTTCATCATTTTGTATGTAAAAAGAATTGATTCCGAATCTGCATATGAGTATAAATAAACCATAAATTGCCCAAATAGTAATTACCCTTCCATCATCCTGTAACTTCTGGGAAGTGCGCGGTCTGACATTTGCCTGGGTTTTATGTAGGAAAGTTTCATAAATAAATCGAGGCATACCACAGTACGTGATGTGCTGACTCGGGTGTGTTCACCACGAAATCCCAGAAAGTTGCATGTGCACTAGAGTTATTTGGAATCTCGCTGTTTGGTTCAGGACGATTAGCATGAACAAAATCGGGAAATTTCATAGGATCCTGAGGAAGATGATTAAGAAGCCAAAGTATTTAACTTCAATGCTTGCTTGTATCACAAAAACGGGAAAATTATTTCCAACTATGTCATAGTTTCCTTCACTGGTATAGAACTTGACTGTATCAAGCATAAGCTTCGGAGGAGGGAAGATACAAAGGAGAGCTTACCAGCAAATCCACGAACATCTCTCAGAGTATCTGGTGAGCCTCTGCTTCCCACAGCTTGAGAAAAACGCACAAACACAGGAGTCTTGCTTTGTGATTTCAAGAAAGCAGCCTTGCAAACTTTAGAAGCTCCTTCCACTGGTTCAAAATATCCATGTGCTCCCGAGCCCCTTGCATGCACAACTCTCTCTGGAATTCTCTACAAGGGAGAGAATCAAAAAGCTTGGACCCACTCACATGAGAGTGAATCTTCCCCGCATTTTCAATTCAACTCGAATCGATCCAATCCAATCCAGGGCAAAAACGAAATTGCTTGTTGGCATGGTATTCCCCAAGACCCACCTCGTGGTCAAAGTGAGTTAACTTCTCCCTGAACACAAAGTCCTCAATCAACAAAGGGCCCTCTTCCCCAACCCTCAGTGTCTCTCCATCACTCGAGACAATCACCCCCTCGTTGGTCTTCGTCGCCACCGCCGTCCCATCATCGCCTTTCGCCGTGTCCATGCGCAGGTCTCCTCGTCGCTCCTATTTTCCGCAACCGTTTACACACCATCCCATGAGTCACAGCTGAGTGTCAGGGGGTGATCACAAGAAAATCGACTCAATACAAGCCAAAAAAAACCTGCCAGCATCCGTCGCAAGCACAGCCATTTGGAGCCGGGTTTCCCGCAGCCTGATGCCTTCATCCTAACCCCTAGTAACGACAATTTGCCTGAAACCAGGTCGTCCAGCACCAGGCTGGGGAAAAGCTGCTCCGGCGACAAATCTTGCGTCCGTCTGGGCCATTTGACCAAGGCAACCAGAGCGTTAGGCTGCAAACGCTGCCCTGTTCTCTGATTGTTGACCCAAGGTCGGTCACCAGCAAAGCTTTGCAGGCTGACCTCGTCAGATAACTCTGAGGAGGTTCAAACAGAGCCCAAACTTTGGGAGCTTTTGGCAGCTATGAAATCCTGTGTGTTTCAAGTATGGGTCGGGACCTAAAGAAAAAGACCCTGGTGCACTCAGGGGCACACACTGACCCTTCAATCAATCATGCTTATGAGGAAGTTGCCTCTAGAAGTGAGAATGAGAAGCTTCTTTAGCATGGTTTTTTGTGTTTGCAGTTTCCTTGGTTACACATCACACTCACATCAGGCTACAATGGGATCGGTCCTCAGTCTGGTGCTGTTTTTGATCCGCATCCTCCAGGGCTAGAACTCCAATAGCCCTGAGCAGTTCCGGTATATTCTTATTGGCTTTAGCGGAGACTTCAATAAACCCATCACAGCTGTTGGCTCTTGCGAAGTCCTGCCCTTGTGAGTATGTGACTCCTCCACCACCACAAGAACTGGGGCTGCGGTTCAAGTCAGCCTTGTTGCCACAAACAAGGAACTGGTTGGTGGTAGTGTAAATTTCCACTTATAGATAGTATGACATATCATTTTTGAACTTCAGATAATATAAACAGAGATAAAAAAAACCATTTACCTTGGGTAACCACTGTCCTCGGCACTCATTGACAATTTGGTAGAGACCATCAAAGGGAAAGAAGTTTGTAACATCGTATACAAGAACAATAACAATCGGTTCGCGGCAATTTCTTGACTGGCCGCTTATCTATTTTGGAATTGGCCTTGAGGTTTACATTGGGAAAATACACACATGTCTCCATGCGGGATATCTTTCTGTCTCAGTGTCTATTTACCAGGAGCAAACGCCCATTATTAAAAGATGGTGGATAAATACATACCCCACAGCTCCAACGTGACAGTTCCACCCCTAACTGGTGCACTTACAACAAAGAACCTTCCTGCAAAGTCGCCACCCGGTTCATCCCTCAAACAACCCTGACTGTAATGACTTCCCCCGGAGTAGTTCCATTTCGCGCCACTGATTTGTCACGCTCTGTTAGCCACAAAATGTGTGTACTGCGAAGTAGGTTCAGCTTCCTACCTTTTTTTTTTAAGTATCTCTGGATGTGTATTAAGAATAATGAGGAACATTGGATGCACGGAATGATTTACACACAGACGGACTCCCAAAACACACAAGCAACAACAGCACCAACTTGGACGCGAATCTGTGGAACTGTTTGTTGACCAGGTCGAGCGCAACCAACGTTGGCAGATCGCCCACGTTCCTTACGACGGCCTCTGCAACACACTCGTCGATTTGGGTCCAACTTGTGGGACAGGCACAACCCCCAACTTGGGGTGACGCACTCCCCTTCGATGGATCTCTTATCATCTCTGATGCAAGAACCCAACTTGAGGTGGGTGTTTTCATCTAACACCCTCAGTGCCAGCTTCCTAAACATTAAAACAACTCCCAAACACTAAACCAGAGGATCTCTGTCAATCATTTTTTAATGGTATCGCCACTGGTGGGGAAACCACAATCAAAACCAAAAAAACCTGCAGCATCCGTCACAAGCACAGCCATTTGGAGCAGGTCTCCAGCAGCCTGGCCCTTCATCCATCACCCTAGGTGGCGGCTATTCGCCATAACCAGCAGGGCTTGTCCAGTACCAGACTGGGACGACGCTGACTCCGGCGACAAATCTTGTGTCCGTTTGGGCCATTTGACCAAGGAACAGCCAAAGCCCGCGGAAACCCGCATAATGCTCTGACTGTGATCCGTGGTCGGACACCAACGAAGCTTTACAGGCTGAACACCCCACAACGGTGAGGCAGTTCACTCCTCACCCCTCTCCGGAATCTTTTCCATCTAAAAAATCCCTGTGCGTCGCAATTATGGGTCGCACACTTTCCGAGAAAAAAAATCCTTTTTTTTCTTCCGTTTTTTTTGGTTGTTGTGCTGCTATTTTTATTGTTAGACTCCTTGCCAGAATTCTGTGGTTTCGGTAGTGTTGTTAGGTCGTGGGACTGTTGTGGTTGCTTGTGGTGTGCGCGGTTGATGTTCTTCTGTTTCCGTTGCGTTGCTGTTCTGTTGTGGGTCACCTTTGAGGGTGGCTATTTCGTGCTGGAGGTCTCTGATAAGAGTTTTCATCTCCATGAATTTATACAGTCTCTGGTCATTTGCTATAGACATTGTGTCTGTTCCTTCTGGCATCAGCCGGAAGTAGTAATTCGTCCATAGTTGCAAGTTGTGTGCCCCAATCTATTCGTTTGCTTAGAATTTTAATATCAGAGGTCTAGAATTACCATAGGTGTGATTGTATCTTTGTACAATGGGTCGTAGTAAGGGTTAACAAATGGGAAAATGGACGACTTGCAGTTCGCCTATTATAAAGTCAAGGAATATAGGACATGTTGTATTAACATTGCTGGAGTTGCCACTTTTGGGGTATCTGAGCCGCTGTGAAAGTGATCGTTGAGGATGTTGTAAGTGGTGCAGATTGTCCCAAAGGGACACCACAGAAGGGGCCAACTGAGAGCGTTGTCGATCACAGTTACCCAAGAAAGTACCAAACCGCCCAATAAGAGCTTCCTAGGAAACTGTTACTCTCAAACTTTTTATTGTACCGAAAAACTAGCCTCCATAATCGAAACAAGGAAGGAGTCATTAAATTGAAATGCAGATGGGTACTGCTGCATCAATTGGAATATGCAATCGAGGAACTGTAAGAAAATGGGTGACGTTTCTGATACGGAGCCAGCATTTGATTGTTCTCTCAGTCGGTCATTGAATTTGTGCCCAATTTTCAGCCATTCCTGAAGGAGTGAGAACAAAAGATAATACCTCCAAAGGAATGCCTTTTCAATCAAAACAACGAATCCCTCAAAAGTTCTGTAATAAGGATCCATGCAAATCTCTGCAAGGGCACATAACTAATACCGTGTTAAGCGGTCTTTAGTACCAATAATGAACCTGTGAAGTGCGATCCCAAGAATCACTACAGTGAACATACACCGATGCATTATCTTCATGAACTAGGGAAACAATTCTCCTTGTGCCAGATAACACTAGTCTGCAGTAGGTGAAACCAGAGCGTACAAGACAATTATAGAAGTACCGTATGTAATCAAGCCATGCTGTACTTGATAGCTGATACAACCAAGTTTGACATGTTGGGTCAGATGTCAGGCACATGCATAAATAATGCAGTCTATTAAAGCTGTCCCGAACGACATGTATATTGGGCATGTTTAGAAATTCAATAGGAGAGCCATAATATGTAGAGCATTCATAGCCACCACCAAGTGCTCGGTTTAACACGCTGTTAGCTGAAGGAAGTGCTCAGGCCGAATAATAATTTTGGAAATTTGGAATGTACTTAGCGGTCTAGAATCCAGAATGTAGAGCTTGTGGGTAGGAGTATTGATACAAATCTGATTGATCAGTCGCTCGTCTTCTAAACATCTCGCAGTGAGAATTCCGCTTTGCGGTTGACTGCCTGTCACCAGTAAAACTTCGATTTTGTTGGTTTTTTTTGTAACCTCTCGTTATTGCCGCTCCAGACTTATGCATCCAGCTCAATACTGGTATTCTTCCTTTGGAACGAAAGTTGGCTACAATCCTCAATTTATCGTCATCAATGTTTTGAGGAACAACAAGAACGCGCGGATATGTCGCAGAAATTCCGTAGTCCTACGATGGGGAAAAGGGTTACAAGGCGAAGTGCAAAGATGGGAATGTAATTTGACTACCTTATTAACAGTTGAAATTCGCCATATCCCATCTCGAAGGTTTACTCCCTGGCGTGTGAACTCGCTAACTTCATCATAAGAAAGGTTCTTGGCACCGGTTCTGGTGGTGAAGTGCGACGGTGTCATAATACAACAGAAAGGACAATGTTCAGTAGTATTTGCTCTTCGCTAAAGCTTCCTTAGGAAGAAAGGAAGAGTAGGATGATTACTGGAATGGTTGACATGTGCTGCGAGTGATTTAGGGATACACTGTGAACAGGTCCACAACAAGACGCGCATGTACATGCGCAGCAACAGCAGCATTTGCATGTACACGGAGGAGAAAAAGAGAGTGCCTGCCGCATATTGGGTTCTGGGAAAGAGTACTGAGTAATAAGTTGGCACATCTCCCTTAAGGAATGTGAATCTCTTGACCATATTTTCGTTTCATAAAGTAAAAGCAAGAAAAGCGTTTAATCATACTTGCAGCCAGAGTCAAAGGCGAATCGTACAGTTGGGTGTTGTAAATTCATATAGTATGGACTCTGGAAGAAACAGATATTAGGTGATGTAGCGTGGCCAAAGTTACAGTTGTTATCTCTATGGTGTGGTCGTCAGGTTTTCCCTCGCGAGCACCAAAGATTCTTTCCATTGCTCCAACAGGCTGTCCACCCAAACTCGTTATACGACTTATTATCGTTAAGGGGATATCAATAATGTCCGTCCCCGTCTGTGGTTAGTAGAATGAGATTCTACTCCAACTGAAATGTGTGACCTACACACATTTGGAACGAATAACAAGCGGAAGTTTGTCAAGAATAGAGTGCCTTGGGATCCAGATGGTTGTGATATTATGACAAACTGTTCTGTAACAGCGTAATCTTTTATTGTTGGTGGAAGTGCTGCCAATGACAGTTGCTGCTCAGACGTGAAGTTTTCGTCTTCAGAGTTCGGGAGAGATGTTTGAAAGGATGGTTGTTGTGAGACTGATTGTTGCCATGCAGAAGTTCGCTTTATTAGTACTTCTCCAACTAAGCTTTGTATCCCAATGATGAACTGTAGTGAACTTCATCAGGGAAATTGTTATTAACAAGTTTGCGCATTATGGAAAGTAGGTTCACTTACAGTTTTATTGGCTAATGTTACAGAAATATCCGTACAAGAGGTACGCTGTACAGTTGGCCCTGCTTTTACTGCATACTTCTTCATTATCTTGAGTTCGTATAGTGATTTTATTGTTACAGTAGTGCACTGGTGATGAAGTTGTTGATGAAGAAGTTGCTGTAACTGCGGAACATGCAGTGCGTGCGGTGGTTGTGCATTGATGACTGGTTCAGAGCTAGGTGCAAGAGTTGGATAAAGAGGGAACGGTGGAGAGTGGTGGAAATCAACAGGCTCGGAAGCCGGGGTTCCATCAGACCCTTCCGCAGAGGAAGGAATTGGCAGGAATATCGGAATTTGCCTCGAATCAGGCGAAGCCAAAGCCACAGAAGGCAACACAGGCATAGACCGCATCACCGTCTCGCCTCCTCCTCCGCCGCCGAAACACGCAACATTGTAAGGGCACTGTGCACTTACATTCCCATTGGCAGTCGAACTCGGAACGGGGTTCGCCATCGCGATCGCGGCGGCGCCAGTAGTAGTCTCTGTACTCGTCGCGGTCGCGATCGCGTCGGTCGATGATGGTTCGTCAGTGTCGGGGAGCTGGTACAGAGAGACGCCGAAAGAGCACAGAGCCACGGGGTCGCCGAACAGAAGCGCCGACGGGAGGATGCTCGAGAGAGACGCGGCGACGTTCGTCGGCATCGTTCCCGACGACGGTGACGGTTTGAGCGCGAACAGGCTCGTCGTTGTAGCCGTAGCGCCGATCGCCTCGCCGCATGCCCGACGCACTTCTTCGGTGCAAAAGAACAGCATCGTACGTGAGTGAGGTTGTTTCGCTTGTGTTTTGTCGAGTGTTGTGTGCTAGTTTTTTGTTTTAAAGAGAAATGACCATGTTGGTATGGCCAAGATCAAACTCGGCGGTTTGGCACCTTGTCCGGGAACTGGTGTGTTGGAAAAATAAACGAAGGAGTAGAGTGTGAGTAGGAGATTTTTTTATTCATTTCTTAAACAAATAGGGTGCATTCACGTGGAGCTCTTTGGATCTTGGTGTTGTGGGATAACTGCTGTTTGTGGGTTCGATTGTGGATTCAGTGTAGGTTGCTTTGGTGGTGGTGCGCGTTTTGCTATTGCGGAGTTCGGTGGTGGTGGGGTTTTGCGTGGTAACAGTTTGGTGGGAGTAGTGTTTGAAGGCTTGTTTTGTGAGGCAGGTTTTGAGGAGGCTGGGGCTGTGACGGACGTGGATGTGGATGTCGTAGTCGCTACGGTTGTGGTTGCTGTAGAACTGGCTGGCTTTGGGGGTTTTGCATTAACAGTGCTTAGTGTTTTTGAACCGGTTGGCGTGGGAGTGGGCTTGGTTGTATTTACATTTTTACTTGGGCTCGTTGCTGTCTTACTTGTGGAAGAACTGGTTGTATGGGTGGTGACGGAGGTTGCGGAGGAAGGACTCTTTCGGAGTTCCTCCCGGACATTCATCATTATCACACCCAATGTATTTCTCTCCCCTGCCCAGCTATCAGAACCTCTACCAGGTATTTCACAAAGTTCCTTATTGCCAGTGTTTAAAAGAGCTTCCATCAGGAGAGGATTTTGTTGAAATTTCCCCATCAGCCCACGGAACATAACACCCTGAAGGTCAACGTGTCAGAAAGGTGAGTTTGGTGCATGTATTTACCTTTTTAGTGGCTTCCCAATGCGCTACGTTGATAGGGTGTGTATGCTTCCATTTTGTGTTACATTTCTTTGCATCCACTGCAGTTGGTTGATTCTTTATGTCCTTAAAGATAGCAGGCATGTCAACATACTTGACAGCTTGGAAGTAATGCTCCACTTTCAGGTCGAATGCATATCCAAACACAAACAAAGTCAAGTCAGTTCAACACCATCTTTGCGGGGACAAACCAGAGAGGAACTTCTCCCCATCAACAACAAACGAAGAAGGTGCCAAGACCAACGCCTCAGGGCAGGCTCGCTTGGCTGGATCGCTCACAAACGGCCAAAAGTTGGACAAGAACGCAAACCCGTTGGCCTTGTTGGACTTGAAGAAAATGTGTTGACCGTCGTTTTCGTATTTCTTTCGCGCACTCATTGGTATCTACCCCAGCACTACCGCTTGTTTTTTTTGGGGGGTCAGAGCCAAGTTGCTCTCTAAAAATTTTCGGCCCCACACCGGCACAAACCCAACTTTTGATGGGGACACCCCATAGGTAATCATTACTTACCAAAGGGAATTGCCACAAACAATAACCACGGTAATGGTCAAAGTGCTGGCTTCTGTTGTTAAGGGATTTCATCCTCTAATCCTGCTGCATTCCTTCCTCTCTCATTTTATTTAAATTTGCTGGATGGATGCTCTTGCTGCTGATGTTTATGGTGTCATCATTTCTTCTGTTGTTAAGGGATTTCATCCTCTAAATTTCTCTTCTGTTGTTAAGGGATTTCATCCTCTAATCCTGCTGCATTCCTTCCTCTCTCATTTTATTTAAATTTGCTGGATGGATGCTCTTGCTGCTGATGTTTATGGTAATCACCAAATTGTGTAACATCTGTTACACAATTTGGTGGGCTTGGAAACAAAGAGTGTTTCAGGGTATAATTGTAACCATTGCTTGTGTAACTTTATGATTAGGAACTTTTCTCAGTTTTGTTCTCTGGTAACCTTTATCTGTTCAAGATTGTAGCAAGTGAAGAGGCATGCTTTGTGGTTCCTTGTACCTGAACACAACAACACCCCTCGAGGATGAGAGGACACTCTCATTGAATTTTTTTTTTTGATGAAGGCTTGTCTAATCCTTCCATGCTTCACCAGGCGTTGCTGTCGGGGAAGGAGGCAGCTGCGCACGTGGTGGGGGTGTCTAGGTTCGTGTGGGAGTGGGTCGTGGAGCCGGGGTGGCTCGGGACGCCGGCGGGGGAGGACCCCACCTCGTGGGAGCCCCACGCCGCGGTGCTGTACAGCCTCGCCGCCGGCCTGTTCCCGCTGGTGCCCCGCCTCTGCGCCCTCGCGGAGGCCTCGCTGCCCCAGTGCAGGTCCTACTACCGCCTGCGCCTCGCCGCCGCCACCGGCTCGCCCTCCCTCACCCGCTGGCTCCTACAGCAGCGCCAAACGGCGGGACAGCTGCGCCGGCGCCGCGGGAGCAAGGAGGGAGGCCAAGTCGTGCGTGTGGGCGCTCCGCGGGTTGCTGTGCGGCGGGCACATCGGGGCCGCCGAGGAGCTGGTGGGGGCGAGCGGCTGGGGCGGCCTCCGGTGGCCCGCGGCCCCCGGGACGCCCGAGGACCGGGAGCTCCGGGAGGGGGTGCGGGCCGACGCGGGGTTCGCGCGCGACCTGTGCCTGGGGCCTGCGAGGAACGTGGAGGCGCTGCGGTGGGGCCTGGAGTGGATGGGGAGGAGGGAGCCGTGGGAGCTCCGCTCGATCCTGCCTGTCGCGATGGTGAGCGGAAACGCGGCGATTTCGCAGTGGCTGGTGTCGCATTTGTTGGGGCTGGGGGAGAAGTTCGGCGGGGATGACGTTGGGAACAACTTCGCGCTTATGGGAGCTCGGGGAATGGACCCTACGCTGGCCAAGTGGTGGGTTGAGAATTTCTCCGTCCAGGCTGACCAGCACGAGGCACTGTTCGTCGCCATTGTGGGAAATAAACTCAGCTCGCTGGAGCTTTGCCAATGGGCAAAAGATCGATTAGAGATCACGTTCAGTAATAAATACTTGGAGGCTGTAGCGAACCCGCAGGTTCTTAGATGGATACTGGATGCCTTTTCTATTTCTCCAGATAAAGCCTATCTGAACGCTGCTTGCAGAGTGCATACGGATCTCGAAGTTATCAAGTCTCTAGTCACTGGGAAATCTATTGCTCCAACAGTTGACATCTTTCTTTTAACGTGTTCCAGTCCCCAACAAAACGTGGAACTCCTCACATGGTTGTCACAGAAGGTCACACTCTCACCTGAGATTATACGAAACGCACTGGTTCAGTCGCTTGGATCTGACAACATAGTTGTAGCAGACTGGATAGAAAGTACCTATAGAGTGATGAATCTTGTGAACTCAACTCCTACTATCATGGGTTCGACCCTTGTTGAGATATGTCATAAATGTATTTCCCACCACGAACCCCCTGGCTTGACTTGGTTTCTCAAGCATATCGTAATTCCTCAGGTGGAGGTTTCTTTTCTCAAGGATGCAATCATAGCAGCTCTCCGTATGTACAGTATAGGGGCAGTCTTGGCACTTCTTCAGGCCTTTCCGATGTCATGGATTAAGCCAGCTTTACTTAATGAAATACTCGGGCTTATTGTATCTAGTGGTCTTACTGATCTGAAAAGACTCTACTCCATAGTTCCATTCTCACAAGAGACTGCAATAAAGTGCTGCACTTCTCCTATCTGTTTCGTTTCCAGCAAAGTGATCAAGTGGTTTGTGACACAGTTCCATCTTCTACCGATGCAACTCCGGGGGAACAACAATATACTGATTTCCAGAACATTACTTATGAACAAGATAAAATGTTCGGAGTGGCTGATCGACATGCTTGGAATTTCCCTCCACGATGTATTGTTCTCTTCCATTTCCAATACTACCACTAACAGAATTACACATTTAAACAGCTTCTTAAAGTACTGCCAGGAATGAGGTGGGGGAAAATTGAACTCTCAACATGGAAGTTTATTCTGCGGAAATTCCCTACCATTGACAGTGATACTGTGAGGTCATCCATGTTGTCAATTGTGACCACTTCTCCATACAGTGCAATCTACACCATAAACAAGTTTCCCGAAATTACACGTGAAGAACTAGCAGAATTCTGGGTGCAGGATCCTCGCCCAAAATCCGAAATACACCACTGGTTATCCCACAGCAGCCACGAAATCCAGAAATCAGGTGATGTTTGAAACAAAACATTTTTTCTTCCCCACAATGGCAACCACATAAGTGGGAACATTCGACGGGAAGGACTGGTTGGTACCAACCACCCATGTAGACCCATTACATCTCTCCTCCGCAAGCAACCCTCCCTCTGTTTGTTTCCTGTTATGTTGGCACAGCAGACCAAAGGTGAATTCGACCCCACTCAAGTCTGAGGCACTAAACACCTCACACGCCTCGAAGGAATGGTGGTCGAATCGCTGCTTTCGTTTTCGCCAGTTTGATGGTTGGGAGAATCAAAGATTCTGCCGGTCCCTCTGGGATGTCATCCTTCCATTCGGCCTTGCGTTTTACTGGGAACGTGTTGCCTGCATGAGACATCACACAGAGAAAAGGATCCGCGGAAAAGTTTGATTGACGCGTACATGGTACACAGAGTTCGAACGTTCTCTTAAATAATGCACCAACCACATCGAAACATCCTTGCCAAACTCTCACAGAAGAGACTCCTGTGCAAAGACCAAGTTTTCACCTTCGATTCCGGCTTTAAGCTTGACAGGGTGTGCGCCGAGCTTGCGAGTCCCGATTGTACTTGCAGGACCTTGTGTCTTGACTTGGAAACGAGGGAGTCTCAAGCATCGCGCGGGCACTCGAATTTAACAAGTCACTCGTGTCCCTGACTATATCGGGTGTGTTCCCATCGTTGCCCTCTCTATTCAACGATAGTTGACTCCCCAAATCACAATCACTCAGGGACCTCAAGTGGGAGTGAGGGAGCAGCAAGCATCGCGAGAGCACTCGAATCAAACAAGTCTCTCGTAGCTCTGGATATCGGTGGTGGGTGCCCTCGTTCCATTGTCCTCATTTCCTAAATGGTGGGTTCACTCTCCAAAACAAAATCAAACAGCCCACCACATTGGGGATCATGGAGCAACAAGCATTGCAAGAGCACTTGAATACCCTCTCTGATGCCCTTTTTGAAATTTCCATTGAGATTCTTGATTCTCAGAATCGCCCTCTCAGTTATTCTATCCATATTCCACTATCTACTGAATCTTCCCCTCCACTCAAAAGGGTCTCTCCCGAATGCAATGGCCCTTGCCACAGGCAAGGAATACTGTGAGACTAACTTCAGAAGCTCACCCATAAAATCTGCACAAACATCGGTGATGCCAGCAACATCAAAATCAATCGAAGAAATTCCTCAATATAACCAGCAACTGTTGCCAAACTCCTCGATGACCTCAGAGCCGATAACGAATACGCAAATAGCCCCCACACCTCCTTTGTTTATTCCAACACTATTAAAACCAACCTCAGTGGCACCAAAACCTGACTTTGTTGCAACAACACCGATCAGCCCTACAACAGTAACAACTTCAAATTCAAGGACGACACCATTTCAAATTCAAACATCAAACACTGATCAAGTGTGCTCCTGGCTTCAATCTGTTGGTGTGGATGATGACTGCCTGAAGATCATCAGAGCCAACAAACTCAGAGGAAAAACGCTTGCCAATTACTCTGTGCAGCAATTATGTGGCCTCGGTCTCGTTGTTGGTGATGCAGAAATCATTGCCGAGGAGGTAACATCGCATTTGGAAAGATATCGAGAACAATCGTTCCACCTCAACCCCAGCTCTCCCGAGACAAAAGCAACCTGGTATGGCAAAGCTATAGTGAGAGCCCGGCATCTTTTGTCTAACAATTTTTTTTCAGTGGGAGCAGTACCTCTTTTCAGTCCATTTTCAAAGAAAATTTGTTTTTAACATTGAAGACAACGCAGTTTTTGAAGAACAAATGCCAATTTGAGGTTGTCTACCACAAGAACATCCCAACCCTCGGAGTGTTTGATATCGACTTGCGAAAATTCAAAGACACACTGATCAGGCAAAAAAGGGCAGGAAACAAGGTTTAACAATGTTCCTTTTTCTTGGGGATGACAACGGCAACAGGTTGCGAGCATCTTTTATTTTGCAGGACACGGAAGGCAGCTGAACGGGCACAACTTCCTGCTTATGACTGACGACGAGGCAGCTTTCGAGGAGCAAAGTTATGAAATCATGGAGAACAATGCACCGATGCTCGGCGCTGTGATTGATGGTCTTAAGAGATACTCTGACCTGACAATCGGCATTCTTGATGCTTGCCGCCAATCCAATGAGAAGCATGCCTTCAAGGTGACGATAAGCAAGTTCTTTCATTCATATTCAGCACCACTTATCTTTTCAAATTGGCAGTCACGTGGGTGCGAGCCGACCGGGGAACTCCAAATGACGAAAGAAGACTTTCGCGCCGGGTGCATTTTGATCTATCCGACGAGCCCAGGTTTTTTCCCCTCCTTTGGGGTTTTTCCTGAATCAACTTCTTTGCATCTGTAACCAACCAACCCACAGGGAGGATAACACTGGATGTTTGCACTCTCCCAAACAGGCAGAACTATGGATTCTTCACTGGTTGCTTCCTCGAAGGTAGCTTCCCCTCCATTTCCAACCCTCACACTGATTTCTTGCATCTCACACATGCCCAGTTTTTGAGAATGCAGACGGAATCTCATGACGAACAGACACCATGGGTATCAAAGAGCTCAGGACTTCGCTTTGCTCTCTTCTGAGGCTACAACCAACTGTCTTTGCAACTTTTTGAAAGAATGTCCAATGTTTTACACGAATTTGTTCTTTCTCCAAAAATTCAACATCTGAAAAGGTACTAACTTAGATCTGCAGTTTTTCCTTTCTTGTAACAACTGATGGGACAAACGTCTCCTTGTTGGTCGTCGATCCCGCTTTTCGTGTGCCTCCTCCTTGCGGGGGCGTTCTTAGGCACCCGCGGGGCGGACATCAACAGCCCACTTATGGGAACGTGGCTGAGCGACGCCTCGGCTGCCAACTCGTCGGCGATTCCGTACTGGGAACAGGTGCAGGCCACCCTGTCGTGCGATTCCACGTACCAGTGTGAGTGGTCGATGCTGTGGGGATCCGACTCCACCTCGTGGTACTTGTGGAATACTACTTTGGCATTTGGAATCCCCTCTTGTATGGTGGGGTTTTAAATGGGAATATATGATTTTGGGATATTTACTTATTTGTGGAAATGGCAGATAAACCTGTGACAAGTAGACTTTTCCCTGAAAATATATGGATTGGAGTGGAGATGAAAGCAAACACTACCTCAACTTTCTATGCTTCTTGGGGTGATGACAAGCTTAACTCCCTTCTGATAGAGGTTGGTTTATTATTTTTAGACAAATCAAATTACTTACCAATGACAATTAGGAAAAATCCTTCTTGCGAGGTTCACAAGGAACGGTCCAATACAATATGTTCCACAATTTCACATATAGTGGAGAAACAAACACTGTCCGCTATTCAACTGTAATGACAGTGAATTCATATGTTTACAGCCTTTGGTACCTCATGAGACCAACAACACCCATTCAAAGGGAAACCACCCAACCAATTCCCACAATTGAATGGCAAGGGAAACCTGTTGTATGTTGTTATTTCATGAGTACTTGATTTTTCTCAGCTTGCCTCTATTCGATCTAGGATAGGAATATCTTGAAAAGTAGGGCCCCAAGACAACCTGAGAAATTCCAGCAGTCAAACAATTACTACTGGATGCAAATGGTTGATGAATGGACTATTGACGGGAGCCTGCCAGAACAAGCATTTACAATTGGGCTTCAAGGCCTGGCAAATAGAGATATTCCACAGTTATATCTTGTATATGGGCCAAACTACAAATACATTTACAGTCAAGATGTGTTTAACTACTATGTGGATGAAAGAGGCTTCAACTTCACCTTCATTGGTTCAAATGAAGAGGCTCTTAAACTCTTCATTGATTCTGTGGCTGGATATGTTGTATGTACCTTTCCTAGAATTCTTGGGTCTTACAAAAGAAAGATTTGGGATAAAAATATAAGAGAATCTCTAGTTGTTGCCTTCACTTTTGCGGGGCTCTATGATGCAGTAATTGTCACTGAAGATATGCTTGATCTTGTGCAAAATGCTGGACTGAAATTACTCTTTGACTTCCGTGGACTGTTTACTGGAATGAGTGATTTGGATGTACATTAATCCCAAACCCTTTCTTACTTCCCAGACGCACTAATAGATATACACGTGGGCATATAATCAATATTGGAGCTATACTAACAAAGAAATGATGGTTTGGATGGGTGGCCCCTGTGGGAATGAAATGGTTCCTGGTATGGTGAAAGTAGAAAGATTTTCTGCTCACATTCCTAGGCATTGCTGATTGGGGAGTGAAGAGCCGAATGTTTTTCAGTGATCTGTCGACAAGAGTGACTAGCCCTGAGTATGCCCTTTCACAACAAATGCTGTTCGAACTGGATGCAACACCAGTGGTATGTCTATTGCCAATCGCCACTATCTCACTTAATTAATTTAAGATATTTGGCTGGCACAACTATTGTGTGTTTAAAAAGTCTGGTTTTGATTGGATGTTTAATTGAAAACAAAGGCAAAGATCTTGAAAGGGAATACACTACCCTTATTTCTTCTACGGGAGGCTGGGTGCATGGATTAGCAGAGTAAACTTCGTTTCCATTAATAACCCTAATCTATCCATCTTATAGGATGCCAGACGTAAGCTTCATGAACATGGTAGACCATTCAAATATCAAATGAGAGTAGTGATCTCACTTGTTTGATTCAGATTCCTTTAAAAGACGGGATGGTGTTCAAGAACAATCCCAACCCCGATATCGATCTTTTGGCTACCGATGTTTACATAACTCAGATGCAAACAGATGGCATGGGTATTGGAGCTTGGTAAGAGCACTCTACTTACTTCTGGGTACTGAATTTTGGGTAGGAACAAAGAAGGGAGAGGAGATATACCATGTGCATGGGAGGTCAATAGTGACGATTCATGGATACAGCCAACACTGCTAGAATTTTTCTTCAGCCAAGCCACAAGTAACGATTACATGGTCAACTCTCTATCCGGGCCTGGCTATGTAATTCAGCTTCCCTGCAATTTTGTTATCTTATAAGGAGAACACAGTTGTATCCCAAGGCCTCACCTTCCGAAGACTTTCCCATATTGCTCGAACTCGCAGTCAGCTACATGGAAGAACTTGATCTACATAGCATGTCCGTAATGGATGATAGCGAGGGTTCCACTGTGACCGGCAATCAGGATTTGACTCCGGAAATTGTGAATGACTACTTCACATACATGCCCAATGCTTTTGGTTATGCCAATGGGTGGGCTTCCCCTTTTTCGCTTCTTCCCAATAAAAGTTGCCTAACATAGAGATGTGTAGATACACTGCCACTTTCACATTTGCTCAGAGCAGCACCACCGGCGCTCCTTTTGTGTCCTATGACTACTATGTTGATCCTGACAGAACAGAGGAAGATGTGGTCTCAGACCTTCAGCTTGTATGTAACTAATGCATTAAATCATTTTAAAAACCTGAACTCCTATAAGTTGGCAGCTGTTAACTCTAAGAGACCATATTTCATGGTAATGCATGTCCGAGAGACCAATTCCATAAACCGAATCGAACAGGTTGCAACAAACAAATAAGAGGAGCAAGCACTTCAAATAAATTAAACTGTTAGAAGTATTAGCCTCTCATTTCTAACAAAAAAAAAAAAGATTGTCAATGCCCTGGGCCCTGATTTCCACCTCGTTCCATTTGACAGTTACTTCCGTGCCCTGGCACAGAACCCCACCTTTGAAACCCACTACAAAGACGGCCTCAATGCCTGAGGAAGGAATTTTCATCCACATCAAAACACCATCTTCGAGATCAAAACACGAACCGTTTTGATTTTTTAATTGATTAATCCCCAGAAATTCCACACCCACCCGTAAAGCACACACAACACTGTATCCCTCTGACCCATAATGGCGGCCCAGGACTACACCAGCCTCTTAACTGCTCTCATAGCAGCCGACTGCCACACACGCCAAGTGGCCGAGTCCCGCCTGACGGCGCTGTCGCGTGCCGACCGCGAGTCGTACCTCCTCAACCTCGCGGCGTCCCTCGAGGCCGCCGACACGCCGCTTCAGGCCAAGCACCTCGCCGCCTTGCTCATCAGGAACGCGCTCACAGTCCCGCGCAGCAAGGGCGGCGACGGCGGCGCCGACGCGATGGATCAGGAGGATGACGAAAACGACGAGGAGATGTGGAAGAAGCCGAGGGAAATTTGGCTGCAGCTAAGCCCCGCCGCAAGATCAACAGTATGCAGACTCCTCTTCGTGGATTTTTTTATAATAATTAGAAGTAGCTTTCTTTCATCGCGATGTAATATTTCGCTTGTTAACTGTGGATTGTGTTATTCACCTATACTAATGCTATTATTACAGATAAAGGATACTCTTATGAGGGTGCTTCATACAGATGCAGAGAGGCATTACCATTCAACTGTGGCACAAGCTGTAAATAGAATAGCCCAGGTGGAACTTCCCTTCAATGAGGTAGGCCCGAACTCAATCTGGGTCCTCTTATATTAGCCATTTTCTTATTCGGCAGTGGCCAGACTTGATGTCAACACTATGTAGCTATTATAATAATGAAGCTGGACCCTTTCAAGTGGTATTTCCCACGAGTTTCCCTTGTTATGTTGTCTCATTTCAAGTAGAATGCTGTTAGACTACTGGGAAATATCTGTGAGGACAGACCAGGACTAGTTTCTTCGAGTGCAAATGCGATTCTAACAGTTGTCGTGAATGCTGCAGCAAATACGGATGCTTCCCTTAGGGCAGTTGGGATGGAAGCATTAGAGCACTGCATTGTTTTGGCGAAGCAAGCATTCGGAGTACCCACTGAGCAGCAATACATCATGCACACAATTCTCCAGCAACTGAGGTCACCAGACCCCACCCAAGTCTTCAACTCGGCCTTCCGCTGTCTCACTGCAGTCATCGTGCATTACTACGACAAGCTCATGCCCTACATGAACACCATCCTCGAAGCTACGGTCCTGCTGATTCGCGGAACCGAGGAGGGGGCGGCGTGCCAGGCAATCGACCTGTGGACGACGATCGCCGAAGTCGAGACGTCGATCCTCGGCGGCGAGTCGGAGGACTTCAAGCAGTGCCAGAACTTCGTCGCCGGCGCGCTCCCGCTCCTGGTCGGCGCGCTGCTGCACGCGCTGCCCAAGGCGGAGGACGAGGCCGAGGCCGAGGCCGACGGCTGCTCCAAGTGGCAGAGCTCCGCGACGTGCCTGGCCGCGGTGGCGGCGTGCGCCGGGGACGCCGTGGTGCCGGCGGTCGCGCAGTTCGTGGGCGCCAACCTGCGCAGCCCGAGGTGGGACCTGAGGGAGGCGGCGGCGCGCGCGGCCGGGTGCGTGCAGGAGGGCCCCTCGTCGGCCTCGCTGGGCCCGCTGATCCAGGGGGCGCTGCCGCAGCTGGTCGCGCTGTTCGGGGACGGCGAGAGCTTCACGGTGCGGCAGAGCGCCGTGTGGACCGCGGGCCGGGTCGTGATGCACCACCACGACGCGGTGCAGGAGGGCCTGCCGGGGCTCGCGGGCGAGGTGGTGCGCACGCTGACGTCGGGCGCGTCGTCGGACATCGGCCCGGCGCTGTGCTACGCGCTGCAGCAGATCCTGGAGCCGTACCGGCTGACGCGGACGCGCCCGCTGGCGATGCCGCCGCCGCTGTTCCGCACGATCCTGGGCGGCGTGATGGCGGCGGCCGAGCTGCCTGATGCGGAGCAGTACGGCCTGCCGGCCCACTGTTATGGGACGCTGCTGTCGCTGGTCAGGTGCTGCGGGCCAGAGTGCCGGTCTTTCGTTCCCATGATCGTGGATAGCGTCACAGCCAAGAAGAAGCTGTTGCAGTCCCAGGAGGACATCGACGAGGACCTGATTGAGCTTCTAGACGAGGTCATGTCGGAGTTGATATCACCGTCTGCTTCCTCTGCAGCTGCAACGAACACGTCGCCCTCATCCAAACCAAAGTACCAGAAACGTAAATTCTAATACGGTATCGGAATCCTAAATCAGACTGACATGTCTGTGTAATTTCCGGGAGAAGGAAAAAAAAAGCCAAGTATGAGGCCCTGCGAATCACACAAAATAAAAAAAACCAAGAAGGAGCATTAACTTATGTCCACGCGACACTCCAACAAGCGAGCGAAGCAGGCGGCCATTCAACAGAGAGAAGAGGCACAAAAGGAGCTAGAGCGGATCTCGCAGCCCCCTTGCCCCTCAGGACCGGCCCCATCTAGCCCCGAGGCCGCGCGAGAGCGAGCCGAGACCGGCCGCTGCGACCTGTGCCACGACCGCGTCAAGTGCGGCGACAAGATCGGGCTGCACCACCTGGTGCCCAAGCTGGAGCTCAAGCGGCGGCGGCAGAACGGCGACCGCTCGCCGACGGTGCTCACGGCGCTGTGCGGGTCGTGCCACGCGATGCTGCACAGGTGCTACACGCACTCGGAGCTCGCGAGGAAGTTCCCGACGGTCGAGGCGATGCAGCAGGACGAGACGCTGAGAAACATGCTGGCCATGGAGCTCATTGAAAGAGGAACTTGAATTTTTGGGTGGAACCCCTCTCTTGTTGGTGTGTACTCACTCTCACCCCCCTTTTTTTTTTTTTTTTGCTCCCTTTTGTTTTTCCAAACTAACCAACAAAAAAACACATATAGTTGTGTTTGGTTTGGATTTGTATAGGACCTAGGCCTACGTTCAGTGAATAGAATTATAATCCTCTGTCACGTCTCTACTTCAGGAAGTGTGATAAAGGTAATAAGGCAAATGCAAAAAAAAAGACAAGTCAAAATTGTCTACCTCTCTATCTAGTTTTGTGTTTTATGACTTGAATGTACGGATAAGTTCCACGACTGGCTGCCGGCACATGCAACATTCCTTTAGCTGACGACCGCAGTCAATGCACACACAAAAATGTCCACATCTTAGTTGGTGATTATTTAGCTTCAGAGGGATTGCATAAAGGGGTACCTTAGAATTACACAGTTAATGGTTTTTTCCATGCATACTTTGCATAGTTCATCCTCAGGGAAATTTCCCTTTATGAATCCACCCAGTGAGCTTCCAACCCTACAAAAGCGGCTCAAAAACAAGAACCAATTACACATAGTGGCATACTGTCCTAATGTGGTTGCATTCGGCTGAGTCTGAGAAGTCAGTGGTGTCCCTGTGTTAATCACAGAGGGTGGTGTTGTGGTTGTTGTGTTTGGAAGCATTGTTGGATTTGCTGTTGTGGCCGAGTATTGTTGCTGTTGTGGGACTGTGGGAGAGTACTGTTGTTGCTGTGGTGTGGGAGAGTACTGCTGTTGCTGTGGCTGGGCTGTGGGTGTTTGGGTCATTGTTGTGGGGTAGTTGGCAGCAGTGGTGGTAGATTGTGTAGGCAAAATGAACTGTTGTGGGTACACACACATATAAGGGGAGGAAGGAAGCATTTGCATTCCTTGCATTGCTGGTTTGGATATGAGTCTAAGATTTATAAGGTTCGAGGGAAGAAAATACATGGATACTGATATTGCATCATTGGGTATGGCGTTTGGTAACCCGTTGGTAAAGATGGGTATGACAGTTGAGAATAACCAGGTGAAGGGAACTGCGTTGGTAATGAGGTCTGCATAGAAGGATAGTACGTTGGCATAGTGGGCGACATTGGAGAAAGTGTTTGAGTAGTCGGAAGTGAAGTGGTTGGAAGCGAAACTGTTGGAGCTGATGAAGTTGGGGCACTAGCTCCGATCTGTGGCTGAAGGCCTTGCATGATAGGCGACGGGGATTTGGATGGGATTTGAGATATAGGATATTGTTGGGTGGCTGGGTTGGCTTCCACAGATGTGACCGTAACTGCACACTGGGAGTCTAGGAAAGTGAAATGAGAACAAAAATTTAGTGAGGAATAATAATACGTGGAGTAGTAGATTGAGCTGGCAAGGAGGGTGGAGCTGTAATGACATAAGGGGGTAGAAATGGGAATCCAGGAACATTTTACCAGGGGCCTCGGTGACAGTGAAAACAATGTTGGAATGATCAGATTTATCGTGCCTAAGATAGAAGCCATCACAAAGTTTGAAGATAATTTTGGTAGCTTACTGTTCAGTCACAATAAAGAAGGGAGGGGCATCAAAGCGTGGATTTGATTCTATATTCCTGAATAACCCAAGTGAGGAATAGAAATTATAATTACTTCAAGCAAACCCACCATGCAAAATGCAGGCAGCAAGACCGATTCTGTACAGCGTACCATACATCAGCAGTACCAAAGAATACAACTGCCCCACAATGTGTAGCAAACGTTGCAATCTGGTTTGCCCCAATCCTTGGTGGAGGTTCTTTCGTCCACACCGAATGCATTATCTTTATCTTGGTCCTACCATTAATATCAGTGTTCGCGAATTAAAACAGTAATACTGTTACAGCTATCTAGACAACATAGTTATGACTATGTACAATAAGTGACACAATGCCTTGAGTGGAACTACACACACCTCAAGAAAGAGTAGTTGGTGTCATTCTTGATGGTGACCTTGACACTTTTTTTATACTTGAGCCGCTCGGCCTCGAGCGCCTCGTTTTCAGTCTTGACACTGCCCCCAACTTGGACAGGCTGCCCTGGTTTGCTGGCCATCTCGTTCTCGAAGCGGCGACCTTGAGTTTCACTAACAGAGATGGGACAGTACTCCTGGGCTCAGCAGAAAAAAAAATTATCGAAACAACAAAGCGTTTCGTTTCAAAAAATTGCTCTTGTTGTTGCTGGATTGTTTGGGGTGTCTGGTGTGTGGGTAGGCCTGTCTCTCGGTCGCACTGAACTTGTTGGGTGTTATGCTGTGGGCCAATGGAATGGTCTACCTTGGAGTACTGTTCAAATTTAATTCCTGGATTGTGTCACACTATGCTTCCTCGCTTGCGTTAAACTGAACGTTGTGGTCTCATTCATTTCACCTGTTGGCACCTAGAGCCAAACACTGATGAGGTATGTAGTGTTTCCTCATCATTGTTGTCTACAAGTAAGATATGATATGCGGTAGGACTGAACGCGTGATTCATTCATCCCCCTCTTCAGTGGATATCTTTTCAATTGCTCGATTGCTCTGATTGCCGTAGGTATTTATCGGTCGATAAATTCAAGGCCTTTGACCCACTCATTCCCGAATATACGTGCCGTTATCAGGGGAAAGAAAAAAAAGGTAGTTCCTGAACTGTTTCGCACTGGACACTTCGTCACTGTTTAGTTGGCGATTGAAAGATTTGCCAAGGCCTTTTTCTATCGTCTTCTAAATCAATGCCAAGACATTATGTATCAACTTTCTGGAATTTATTGGAATTGGAAATTCCTTCCTTGGAATTTATTAGTGGAATCGAGGACAACAAAAAAACAGCCACCTTCTTTTGTACTCGTAAGTTCTGCCTTAGCTGCCTCGACTGCTTCATTTTTACTGTGCAAGTCTACTCTAGTTG